>PVHY01001916.1:0-44135 GCA_004024945.1 Uropsilus gracilis | reverse complement strand
TAATGCTCCTAACTTTGTTGGTAGGGGACTGCTAGACTAAGGGCTTCAGAAAACTGGGTTCCCATATGCCTCTCTCCCTGTGTGACCTCTAGTTCTGTGCCCAGAGTGTGCACTCAGAAAGTATAAGTAGTCACAGTGAACACAGTGTCTGACAAAAGAACATCTTGGTGATGGTAGCCAGTGTGGGGAGCTAGGAGTAGTACCAGCCTCCCCAAGAATGAAGTTCCTAACTTGGTGATGATTGAGTGCAGTGTCCTGGAGAAGCTTTCTAAGACAGCTAAATGGACAAATGAAAATATACAACACACAGCAACTTGAAACCTCAAGGAACAATGCCACAAGAAAGGAACAATTTTCCAGAATCCAACCACAAGATTGGAAGATTTTATCTTCCTATCATACAGAGTTTAGAATTGCCACAATAAAAAATAATCAGAGAAATATAAGGCAATGCATTCTTTTCTATGCAAATAATGAAAAGAAACTAAAAATTGGAGATTTCAACAAGAAAATAAGGGAGTTGCAAGATGTTTAGGAATCAACAGGGGAGATTAAAAAAATCTGCAAGAAGTTATGAAAACAGACAAAATACTAAATACTAAAACAAATAGAGGACAGAACTATTGATTTTAATATCATAAGGCACAAAGAACCAGGTAAAAGAAGAAAGAGAAATATGAAAGAGAAAAAATGAAGAAACACTTTGAGATCTATCTGACTCTAGTAGAAAAGCCAACATAAATATAATGGCTATTCCAGAAGGTGAAGAGAAAGAGAAAGGAAGAGAGAACTTATTTAAAGAAGTATTAGAGGAAAATTTCATGAAACTAGATAAGAAATGAAATATACAAGTTCATGAAGTTGAAAGAATATCAGGTCATTTAAATTTAATGACAGTTCTATCAAGACACATAGTCATGAAACTACCAAGAGCTCAAAGCAGAGAAGAATAATGAAAACAAAGAGAACAGGTGCCATGTACAGAATCTCCATTAGGCTGACATTAGACTTCTTTCAGTCAAGGAGAGAATGGAATTATGTGTTCAAAATACTTACCTATAAGATTGCAATCCAAGAATCCTTCAAAACTATTCTTCATATATGAAGTAGAAACATGCTGAGGGAGTTTGCCAGTGCAGACCTTCCCTACAAGGAATGCTCGTAGGGGTTCTACTGTCTAAAGCAAAGAGAAGAAAGTTCTAAAAACCAACCAAACAAAAACAAAGCAAAACTGAAAAAGCAAATGGATAGGAACAGAAAACTAAACAAAATGTAATAACAAACACTCATAAGAATCATGGCCTAATTATTGTAAATGTATCAACTCTTGAACAATTTCTTCTCATGCTCTTTTTTTCCCCTCCCCTTAACTAGATTTCTGAATGAAATACAAATGTGATTGTTAGTTCCTTCCACATTTGGGTCAGATTGTCCTCCCTAACCATAGAATAGAAAAGAATATGTGTTTGAGAGGAATGCTGGGGAAAACTGGCTGATCAAGTGGACCTGAGAAGAGTCCCAGTAGACAGACCCTGGAACTCAAACTATCAGCAACATTTTGATCAATGTGAAATCCAAAGAAAAAATAGCTATTTATATGATTCAAAAGCTGGATGGCATTAAGTTTGTACAGCCAGATGGATATGTTGTTTTGGTTGGAATTACCTTTTAGACAGAATTTTTAAGTCTTACTAGACAGGGTTTCAGTGGCATAACCTGACTTTTCTATATCTCTGCTAATTCTAGGCTTTACCTCTGACGCTTTCAGTCATATGGTCTCTTTCATGTATTTTGCCAAGGTCAGCCCTATTGTATTTTGCTGTCATTTTATGATCACCTCACATCTCTGCTCAGAAGCTTTATGTGCTCAGTATACAGCTTGGCTCTTAAAGCATTGTTGCTTGTTGTTCCCAAATTTGAGGAAAGGACCTTATTGTAGCCCTCCCCACCCACCGGCAGTCCAGACTGTGTAATTGACCAGTTTCTTTATGTTTATCTCCTTCGATCTTCACATCAGTCTGAAAGGCTATTGCATTCCTTTTACAGATTTGGAAACTGGGGGTCAATCACAGAGGCCAAAACATCTTCCCAAGGTCACAATGCTTGAATGGTACAAAGAATGTTTCAACTCAGGTCTGATCTCAAACTCAGAGTTAAGCCTGCTGCCATTACTAAGTGTTAGATGGCTGAATTATTCCAAATTCTCAAGTCACCTGTAGAAGAAAGGGGAACCTTTAAAAAGATGATTTAGTCAAACAGAACACCATATCTAACATACCTTCTATGTCTTTGTCTTAATTCACATTTCACATTCCAGATTTCCATCAGATTGATTGAGCACCTACTATGTACTGAATACACTTAGACATAAAACCAGTGGTACAGTAGAATGAACTCTTGGTATATTCTTTAAAAAAGATAAGTTCCATTTATGAAATGCACATAACCTTTGGTTAGTTATTCTATTTTGGGAATTACTTGCATACATGCACAAAGCCTATAGTCTAGTTAGTAATATTGTCATATATATAAATATATATATATACATATATATATATAAATCCAAAGCATATAGTCCCAAATTAAGATTAGTAATATGAAGGAAAAATGCATGTATCATTCAGAGCTCTACCAGATAAACTAGAAAGGGGAAAAGAGGAGGAGAGGAATAAGAGAGAGACAAAGATTACAAGGACTTGGTTCATTGTGGAACTAGCCTGGCAAGTCTGAAATGTTCAGGGCAGGGCATCAAGAATGGCTGGAATCTCTTGGGCAAGAGTGATGTTGCTGTCCACAGATGGAAATTCAAGGCAACTTCAATTTTACTCTTAATGTCTATCAACTAACAGGATGATGGCCAATGACCGTATAGAAGAATTGGCTAAAGTGAATTTAAAATCTCTTCTACTGAGAGTCAATTTCAATAGACATTAATCATTATTTCACATCAACATCTAGGTTAGTGTTTGAATAATTAGCTACTGCAGCCTAGACATATTGATGCATAAAATAAATGAGAGCATTAGATATATTGACTGGGTTACATGGAAGAAATAAAAATATTGTCAAAGTGTCTTTATAGATGTATTGGGTTATAACACAGGACACCAGAAATAGGGTGGGGCTTTGGGTTTGTCCTCCCTCTGACTTTCTGCATTGTCCTCCTTCCTGCTCAGGCTGCCTGACAAGATGAATGTCATGCTTCCATCTGCATGAGGGAAAGAGAGACCATCTCTTCCTGTCTCTCTTGCTAAAGAGTAGGAGACTTTTTCAATGCCTCTACCAAATCTCACTGATTTGAATTGGTCTCTGACTCCACATTTTGGCCAAACTTGTGACTGGGAAAAACCATGGACTATTCTTAAGGAATTGAGTCCTCAATAGTGAGAGAAAGAGATGGTTAGAATTACCTTTGGGTGGGGTCTGTCAACTTTTTTGACTAATAGTGTTTGTATGGATGACAGATTGGAGTGATTCAAAGCAAACTCCAGAATTCCCTGGGGCTCCAGAATTCCCAGAATCCATCTGGCTGTCCCAAGAGCTAAATATCTCTGCACACCAAGTGATAATAATTTCTTTGTTGGGTAGATAACAGGAATCACTCTGGGCAAAGGATCAATCCCCCAACTATGAGACTTCTATTCAGTGGAAGAAGGGTAAGATGGTTATTGAGAATTATCAGTGGATAGTAAAGACAGGAATGTCAGGGTCTATGAACCAAGAGTATTTCCCAAGGTTATTCCTCCCTCCACCCGCCCCCCCCCCCCACCCAGGGAGTCAGTTATTAGACTTTTATTATTTTATGGAGGAGGTGTCATGCCCCAGGACAGAGGCATGTTGGAAGAAGAGACTTGATCTTTATTTTTCGCTTGCGATCCTGCTTATTGTTTAGCTTGAGGTGAAATTCATATAATTTAAAAATTACCATCCTACTCAACCTTTTCAAAGTTTATTCAAGTTTGTAATTACTACCTACTTATTCTCCATTATAATGTTTTACTTTATTTTTGAGATGGTAAAGTATTTGTGTCACAAAATTCAGAAGGCACAAGAGAATATCTAGTAAAAGATCTCCCTCCCACTTTGTCCCCTATCCAATTTCTTTCCCTAAGAAAGACTGGCATTAAAAAAAAAAAAAACGAAAGAAAGACTGACATTAGTGTACATTTTGGGTATACTTTATAAAAATGCTTACATTAACTAATTAATTAAATCTTTGATATTTTACATACACCAGCACACCCACACACTTTTTTTTACCTTCCTTTTCTTCATCTAACATCCTAGAGATCATTTTCATAGCAGTATATACAGTACTTCCTATTCTTTTGCAGTTGCATGGAAATTCATTTACCTGTGAACAACCATTGTGAGTAACTGAATAAATTTTCTTTTGCATGTGTATGGACATGTCTGTAGAATCAGTACCTACAAGTATAGTTGCTGGCTAAAAGATAGGTACATTTAGAAGGAGATAGTGTTGAATTGCTTTCTGGTAAGATTGTAGCAAGTTATACTCTCTTTAGGTTTGGGTAAGATGTTTGTCTCCTGACAGCCCTGCCCACAAACTTTGTTTTTTGTCAATCTGACAGAAAAAAAATGGTGTATCAGTGTAATTTAAATTTCTTTTCTTTTTATTGTGAGTGAAAGTGGGTAATTTTTTATATTCCTATACGTCATATCTATAGCATTTTTGGAAACTGAATGTATACATTTTCCATTTATTCCATTGGGCTTTAGGTACTTTTCTGATTAAAATTTTAGAGTTGTTTTTATCTGAAAGATATTGTCCTTTTGGGACAAAAATTGCTAACTCCTCCGTTATCACCGTTCTTTGGTTTTGTGAATTCTCCCATGCATTTCAAATAATGTAAATAGTTGAATCAGTTTTATATAGTTGAATCTTTTATGACTTCTTGCTTTTATGCAATTCTTTCTCATGCCAAAAACTATTTAAGATGAAATTAAAAATTTTAACCCATTTCTTATAGTACTTTTATGTTTTCATTTTTAAATGCAAATCATTCTAACTTTAATTAATTAACTAATTTTAAATGCAAATTATTCACTCTAACTTTTTTCCATGTCCCTATGTGGTTACTTCAATATTCTACATAGGATAATCCATCTTTTTTCCCACTGTTTTTGAAGCACTATTATGAGATATTAGCTTATCGAAGAGAGGTCTGGAAGGCTTAGTATCTGTCCTTTAATCAAAAGAGAGTCTTCCTATGTGGAAGTGACAGCTACCTGCTTAAAGCAATAGATCTATTCTCTCTTGAATTTCCTATTAAGAGTCCTTACATATTATCAGGGTGTAGCAGGGAGCAGAGTTCTTAGGACACCTGGGAAACTGAGTTACACAACTTGTTGATTTTGTTGTTCTTATTTTTTTTTTTCTTACTGGAGGGGAAGGTTATACAAAAGAAAGAATTAAATGCAGAACTAAGCTTCTTTGGGTCCTCTGCTTTCAACTACTTGGTTACTTCCTCCATTTATCAAGAAGTTCCTTATCTATTTTTTAGGAAGCATCGGTTTTACTTTGAACTATGACTACACAGAATAAAAGCAAGTATGATAAGTGATACATTAAATAATTCACATAAGAGAAAGTAAAGTTCCTACTCAGAAAATAAATATTTTGGCCACTGTTTTGGAGAATAGAAAAGCTCCTTTTAACAAAGCTAATTCTTGTTCAGAATCTGTAGATAGTGGGAACCTCAGCCATCATTGTTTGAGGTCAAGAGCAGGTTAAAAAAAAAAAAAAAGGGAAGTGCTGACAGCTGACTGGAAGTTGTGGGTCTGTCACATGCTGATCTCCGGAAATTGGCTAGGACCTGCAGAAAGGGGCCTCATTGGTCTGAAGATCTGAGTGCCAGGTAGTTTGCTCTTTCTGTTGCACCTTCTCCAGAGGCAGGAACTGACCTGCTGAGTAGAGCTAGGAGATATGACAAACAGCAAGGAGTAGCTCCTGGAAGTATTCCTGCATAGAAGAGAAAAGTTAAGTAACAAATTTTTAAACTACAGAACACTGAGAGAAACTAAAAGGACCTTCCCCCTTCTTCTGTCCACATACTCTGCCTACATGACCTTAAGGCAGCGTCTTTACCCTTAGAGGGATTTTTGGGATAATTTCAGTTCAATTTCACCTTTATGTAGTGCAGTAGAGAAAAAGAGGCCAACAGAAAGGAGAAGCACCCTGTTTGTCCCAATCCAGAGGGACTACAAATATAATGTCACGCAAGGAAATCGCAGGTAAGGGGTAAGCAGAGCCTTTGTGGAGAGGAAAACAGAACTTCTCTTCCTGGGCATGTATAAAGGAAAGACGACATGAGGTCATAGCAAGATGATAACTTGGCTAGGAAAGGTTCTCACCAAGAACTCAGTCAGCTGGCACCTTGATCTTACACTTAACAGCCTACAGAACTTGAGAAACAAATATGTGCTGTGTAAGTTAGGTAATCACCAAGGATTTTACCACAGCAGTCTGAGCTAAGACATGAGTGAACTGGATGATCACTATTGGCTAAAGGTCATGCTGTATTAGGGTTGAGTGAATGGAGGGTGAGTATATGTATGTGTTTGTGTATCTGCGTGTGTGTGCACCTACATGCACGTGTCTGTGTTATTATCTCAAGGATTCAGATTCCAGTGAAAAATTTTGACTGGTTTCATAAGTGTTTCCATTTTGATATACTGTCAAGTTGCCTGCATTATACAAAGGTCACTAATGGAAGTTCAGATGCCACTAAAAGTAGAAATTTGTCTCCCTATAGAAGAAGAAAGAATTTTATTCTCTCAAAGAAAAAAATTTTTTTATTTCAAGAACTCTTCATTAGGTCATAAATTTTCCTCCTATAAGAGACACTTTGTGAATATTTTTATTTCCCCTACTTCTTGTTGCCTTTCTGAAAGCATGCCATGTACTGCTTGTTAAGTACCTGTTGCTGGGAAAAGGGAGATGCCGTGGAGGGGGGCAGCGTGGGCTCTCCAGGTATCATCAGCTTCTGAGGCTCTGCTTCTGCTGAATGAGAGCGAGGAGCCTATCCACAATGACTAATACCCCTGTTGAATTACTTAATTGCTGCCCCCTGATACATTCGCTTAGCATGTAGCAGAGCACAAGCATGTTACAACTTCTACAAGCTTTCCCATACCCCTTAAACTGATAATTGATAAATTACTGGAGGGCAGGGATAGGTATTAGGGGTGAGGTGAGAAGGTAAATCACTTTCTACCCATTTTCTAGAGCCTTCATAGAAGAACTGACTAATGTATGCAATAACAGTCAATGAAGCCATATTCACCCCCAAGAATATTGTTGGTTTGGAGGTGATGATTTGCATTTATTAAAAACAATTTTGCATAGCATCTACAATACACAGTTTGATTTTATTATGGCATAAAGTTCTTTTTTACAGTACAATGATGTTTTCAAAGTTCAGAAACTCACCTCGCTTCCTGTGAGTTAATAATCAAAGATGGAAATATCTTTGGCAGCAGGTTGAGGAAGTGGTCAAGAAGGTAACCACTCCTCAGTATATTCTTCATCTAAAGCAAGAGAAACTGGTTTTATAATACTAGTAGGGAAAGGGATTACCCACCAAGTGAAAGCTGAGCTACATTGTTTAGGATATCCATGCCTACCTCCTTAGTCCTTGCCTTGTGTTAACTGCAGTTCCAGCTTGCTTAGTTTCAGTTCCAAAAATGTAATTTCCCTGTCTCTCTTCTCTGACAGCCTGAACAGTCCAAGCTGCCTGTGGCAACACTTTGCTTTTAAGGTGAATAAGCAACTTTAATTTGGACACCTCAGTGGAAATAACAGATAGTCATCAAGAGCAGAAGTCTCAAGCTTGGGCTTGCTCAGAAAAATCTCCTGTGCAGGGTAAAACTCAGCTCTCTCTGGCTTGCTGGTTATGGATCCCTTGCCAAACTATCTGGATATTTTGTGGAATATGAAATCTTGTTCTGAAGATTTCAGTAGCTTTAATGGTGAGACATGAGCGTAGAACATGAAAGAAAAGAGAAGACAAGGCTTGTTGAAAGCAAACGGAGAAAAAGACACCAAGTAAGAAGGACTAGAGAGGGAAAGGACAGAGAACGTTATTGGGCCCACCGACCTGCAGTTCAGGTGGCCTCTGATGTCTCAGCAAGCACTGCTAGCTCTGTGGACCTGATCAGCTCTCACCACTGTTCTTTGTACCACAGCTACCGTTCTTACTGTCATAGAAAACCTGTCATTTTCAAATGAAAACAAAATCAGCTAAAAAACAACATGGATAGTACAACCCCCCCCCTCTTAAATATACGTTGGCATAAATATCTGAAACATTCTGTAAAAATTTGAATGTTGTTTTGGAATGGCAGGATTATAGATGAGTTTTTGTTTTCTTCTTTTTGCTTATCTTTATTTTCTATAATGAAAACCTGTTGTGTGTGATAGAAGAGTTAAAGTATACTTGAGGAAAGGATAAACATAAGAAAAATAAATATGGAATTGAGGAAAGGAGACAAAGTTTTTTGAGTTTGTGATAATCCACTTACTTAGCCAGTTATAACTTACTCAGCATTAGTCCCCTGCTCTTTACACTTAGGGTAGCTGTTTGATTACTAGTTACAGTCTTTTAAGGTCTTTAATTTTTAAACCTTCAGAGCTATGTTTCTTGATCAGAGGTACATAAGAGAATAAGCAAGGAAACTTTTTCAAAATACCCCCGCCAGTTTCCCATGTTCAGAAGTTCTGGTTCAGAATACCTATTAGGATCGGGATAGGAATCTTCTGAAAGACCTTCCCAGGTGATCAGGTAGTCATCCTGGTTGAGAATTCCATGATAAACAAGATAACTAACTAACTGAGGTGCTGAGTGAAAGTTCTGGAACTTCTAATTTTATTTCCTTCCTATTGCATCCATAAAAAAACCTCTACTTGTATTACTGCTGTCTATAATGTTGATGTAGTAAAATGTATCAACTTTGCAAATAAATAAATATTATCTAAGCATACTATGAAGATGTTTTTCTTAAAAGGATGTCAAAATATAAAATTTGGAGATGACTATTTAGATGACTCTGTATGTGTCAGATAATTTAAGCATCCAACCAAATTAGAAATTCTTTAAGTTGAGGTTAAATGACTAGAGAAAATTCACATTACTGACAATGAGTCATTTGAACTGATTCATTTCCTTCTTAGAGGTGTATTGTTATTTACTTGTCTAGTGTCATCATTTGGCGGCACATGATCTTCCCCAGGTAGGCTTCAGTTTTCTCCTTGGTAAATACACATGCCCATACATGTACCTACTAAGGAAGTCAGATATGAGATGCACTCAAAGCATTAAAAACTGGTCATTATGTCATTGTTCTTACATACCATACCATTAGAGTTGCATTGGAAAAAAAAAAGATTATCTTAACTTGGAAAACAAAATAATAATAAATACTCAAAAATAAAATGGGAGAAAAAGTTCAAGAGTAAAAAGTAAATCTCCTCAGTAGAGATTGAGAATTAAGCATGCACACATTTCCTTTTTCTCTTCCTTAAAATCTAAGATGATGTTAAATTAATTTTGGAAAGGGAAGATATAATAGTAACAAGCATTTTTAAACTTCTTAGCCAAAAATGTTTGAAAGTCAGAAAGTGAAAATGTGACTGACAACATAACAAACACAAGAAAACTGAATCCTAAGCTAGCAATGGGGATATTTAAGAAATCAAACAGCCTCAGAGGCTCAGAAAGTGACAATACCAAATATGCCTAGAAGTGAGATGTTGGTGAACTAAAACCCAGAGGAATGATTCAAGGGAACCATTCTGTGTAGAAAGAATTAAAATGCTCTCTACACAGTAGAGAGACTAGAACAGATGGTCTGTAGATTGAAGGCTATTGGCAGAGTTGAGGACTGTATATTCAGTACTAAGAGTTAAGTGAGTACATGGAGACACACAACTGCAGCGGGGAATATATCCTTGGGCCATGGGCCTGGGAGAGTCATTGTCTAGAGAATCTGGTTGTCTCAAGAGGAAAACTTAAAGATATAAATGTGGGGGACTCTGCAGCCAAACAACCCAGTAATTATGAAACCTGTATAGGTTCAGACTTTCTGTTCAGCCTTTAAGCTTTTATAGTTAAACTGAGAAGACTACCAAGGTTTAGTAGACATCACTAAAATCCTCTCACATGGAATACAGAGACCAAAAGGCAACATAAAGCAATGGGATCATGTAGTTTGAAGGAAATGTCAAATATTCTGACTAATATCCTCAGACCTAAGATATGGAATCATCAACTATGAATGTGATAGTAGAAAAAGGAATATGCAGGGAAGATACTATCTCCCAGATATTAGAAACAGAATTACAAAAATCAAAATTCGATAAAAGGACTACAAAATAAAGAAGAGTAAGTCTCCTTGAAATTCAAACAAAAGAGAAAAAGAAATGGACAAATGAAAAAAAAAGATAAGAAAAATTGGAAACCCCAAACTGAAGGTCTAATATATGAAAATAGAATTTTTGAAAAGGGAGATGCATTAAAGATGTAATTTAAAAGTATTTCCTTAAAGAGAGGCATATACATCTAGAATAAAATGGTTACAAGGATTGAATACATCTAGAACAAAACACACAGGATTGAAAATAGATTCACACTCAGTCATAACAGCATGAAATCTCAAAACAATAAGGATAAAGAAAAGATGCTACAAGCTTCCAAGAGGAGTTAAAAACACGGCCTTCTGCACAGTGAAGAATCGTTGATTTCAAACTTTTGGAGATGGCAATAAATTTCAAAAGGTTCTCAGGGAAAATTATTTTCTGTTTAAAATTAAGTACCCAGTCCAAACTATCTATCGAGTGTCAGGATACATTAAAAACATTTTCAGGAGTTCTCAAAGCTGTATATCACATGCTCCCATGTCAGGAGATCTTCAGAACATGTGTCAAAATGATGTAATAGATCAGGAAAGAGGACTCCAGCACTCACTGATGAAAGAACCCCAGGGTAATAATAAAAAGCAGTCCCAAGCGGAGAACAGGGTCTCACTATCAGGTTTCAAATGTTAGAAGCCTTTGAATTTGTGTGTGTGTGAAACTGGTAAAATTATTTAAATTCTTGGAGAGTTTGATGTCTTGAGAGCAGACAGGCAAGCGACAAATATAGATATGTAGAAATTGAAGCAAACAAAGCTGAATACAATTATTGATTTAGAATAAATTAGGATGGATAAATCACAGAATGACAAACACTGGAAAAGTGTGGAATCACATTTCAAACATGTTGATTTAGAAGCCTGGAGACAAATACCAACAGAATCTGCTAACGGAAGTGAAAGTGTGAAAAATGGTGATGAGGCCAGGGGAATTGATGTTTTTCATAATAAACCTTGTAGAATTATTTGACAATTTTAGGTTATGTGCATGTATAGCTGGCGGCAGAAAGGAAATGAAAAAGGTAGCCATTAAAATTATCTTCAGGAAATAAAAACAAAGTAAATCTCCTTTCTTCTCTGAATAATAATTCCTAAGCCTTGTTTGCTACAGAACTTCACTTTTCCCTGTAAATTCTTTCAAAAATGTTCTATGGCTGGACACTTATGCTTACTACATAATCTTCAATGCTGATTGAATCTTGTGCTAGTTAGTCAGGACTCTAGAAGCTACCTCTAAGCCATTTTTAATGTTTCAGGCTCTCAATAAATGAAAGAAGGAAATGTTGTGAAAATGAAATTATAAAACTGTGATGAGCTTTAATGTCTAAATGAATATCTTTTCCAGATAGAAAGTGATGTTGGAATTCTAAATTCAAGGCCCGTGTGAACGTGAGCCCCCCAACCTCACCCTCTGGCATCTGCCCAATTCTAATAAGCCTTGCCTTGGAATCTTTTCTAATTTTACAGTCTTCCCCTGCCTTGCCCATTATCATGCTATTTCCTTCCCTTCTACAGAATGTGTATTGTTCTGTAGTTGCCTTCAGTGAACCTCATTCATTTCCCAGCAATTCCTCTGGCACTTCCACACCCTGCTGTCACCTGTCCTCTGAATCTACATGCCCTCCATCCTAACAACCCTCATTAATTAATTAGAATGTCCTCCTTCCCTTGTTTTCCATTTTCATACCACATTTACGTTTAATGAGCATGCTCATCATTTCTTTATTGAGGTCACTGATGAAATGTTACATCACCAGGTCCAATCTCTGTGGCTACCACATTTGTTATGTCCTCCCAGGTTAATAATAATCCACAGCACTCATTCTGTAGGCATGCAGTTACTTCTAATTATGTGGTTCAGAATTTAGCTTTTAGACCAGTGGTTTGCAAAGTTGACTGCATATTAGAGACATTTCATATGGGAGATTTTTAAAATATGAATCCTGGCTCTCATAATTCTTTCATACTGTGCTAAAAACTTGGCCCAGTAAATTATTCTGGTTACCTTAGATACAGAAATCTTCCTTATCTTTTCCAAAAGAGGAAAAATAAAACATTAGATATGGATTGCACAGTCTTGTAATGCACAGAAATGACAAGTGGTTAAATTTTAAGTTCTAGTTTTCCCTTTTTTTCACATTCTAAAGGGGAAAAATTCAAGAAATTGGTCATACTTTCTTACTCCTGATGTTAAAAAATTACCTCAAAGAACATGTCATAAAATAACACAAATGTATTACTTAACAGTTCTGGAAATTAGAAGTCTGGTTGTTTTACCAAATTAAAACCAAGATGGCGTGCCTTGCTGGCTCTGTTTCCTGCCCTTTCCAGCATCTAGGAGCCACCTATCCTTAGCTTGAGGCCTCATTTCTCCAGTATACTTGATACATCTCCTGGCTTGAACCTACCTCTCTTATTTGCTTCTAAGGAACTTCACTGTGACATTAGGTTCACCTAAGTAATTCAGGATAACTTCTTTTTTCCAGTGTCAGTTTTTTAGAACCTATTTTTTTTACTCACATAATCTGACATATTCACACTTTTGGGACCTAGGGCATGGATGTCATTGGGTGTAGAGTCATTCTGCTGCTTATCACAGGAGCATGTTTAGTTTTCTCCTAATAATTTTTAGGGAAAACACAAGTAAATAGAATATTAGACATAATTCATAGGTCCCTGGGCACAAGGATATACCCTGCCTAGTGTCTGGAGTCCTATTTCCAGAACCAAGGGAACTGTTTGCTGTGAACAGGTGCTGGTCTTGCATCAGACTGCACAAAGTTGCCCATTTTGGCTCTGGATCACCTCTGGAAACAGAAGCCCCCATCGTGGCATCATTGGGTTCAAAGTAAGCCAGAACCCTCTTCCCTCCATGTATTGGGAGAAAAGTGGCAAAAAAGACCATCTCAGAGTTAACCTAGGTTTGCTCTTAGAGTCTTTGGCAGCACAAAGGATCCTAAACCACCAGTTCTCAGTATGGAACCCATGAAAACTTCCTGTGTTTCCCACCGACTCAAGTAGGGTTCAGGAAGTTGTGTTCCTCAAAATTCCTGGTTCTGGGACAGAGAACTATGGGGACCATAACAATGTAAGAAAAAACATTTATTTAAATAATCAATCAATAGAATGTCCTCATTCAGTTTTTTCTGTAAAGGGTTTTGGAATTATTAGTTTAGATCATTTTTTTTAGTTTAATGAGTATTTTGTAAGAATTAAAATTTAAACTTTGCTAACATCAAAATATACCAGTAACAGCTATTACTTTTTGGAAATGTCAGATTCATATGTACATAAATAAATATGTCTATAAAAATGTATATGATATATAGAAATATATATACAACATAAACATAGATATAAACATGCAAACATTATTCTGATATATTGCTCTCTCATTGAAGATAATCAAATTAAAAGGATGTTCTATTTAAGAAAATTCAATGGATTAAAACTAGGTTTACAAAAAGCAATAATAATGCAGTGTAATAATTTATATTACAAAAAGAATTCACTATATTTTTTTCCTGTATACAACAAATTCACCTAGGTCTCTTAAAGTATTGACATTGAGTCAAAATGGGAGCAGGGAAAAAAAGGCAGCAACTTTTAAAATGCGGCTTATGCCACTCAGCTTTCTTGCCAGATCTGCATCATCAGTGCGCGCAGAGTTGCCAAAGTCACTAAGCAATTTAAACAACAGGGTTTTATTAATGAAGGAAAGTAACCAGGAAACTTAAAGGTCCTTAATGCCACAAGTGACCAGCTATTTCACCCCACGTACTATTTAGTCCAAAATTCTCAAACACATTCCAAGATGGTGCCCCTCTAAAACTTCAGGCACCCTGGAAGGTCCAGTCCTTCTCCAGCATTTTCTCTTTGCTTCTTCTCTCTCCAGCGTTCCAAGCTGCTCCACTTCTCCAAGGTTCTTCAAACTTTTCCAATAGATGCTGATGTAAAATCAACTTTCCTAATATGCCACCTTGCTGTGGCTCCATGGGCTTCCTCTATCAGGCCCGCCTTCAGTAGTATCTGGCCACATTCACCAGGCCTGCCCTCAGCAGTCCCTGGTCACCCCCAGCATGCTATTATGGCGCCTGACTCCACATGCTACGTCTCTACTGCCACTGTCCCACCATGCCTTCTTGCCACCTCCAGTTCACTCTTTCAGGGGATTTTCCTTGGCAGGCCACCTGGGACTATTCTCTCAGTTCACTATTCTTGTCTCTTCCTTCTTTCTCCTCTCTCCTCACTCTGATATTGGGTTAAAAGAGCCAGAAGCCACTAACCAGCAAGCCACAGGGGAAAAAAAAGCCTTTAAAATGCAGTGTGCCATGCAGGTTTTTTGCCAGATCTGTCTCACTCACGCGTAGCAGTTGCCACTCAAATGCAGTTCAACAATAGGGTTTTTATTAACAAGGGAAATTAGCCTGAAAAACGAAAAGTTTTCAACGCCACAAGTAGCTAGTCATCTTACTCCAGTCACCATTTACAGTCTCAAAAGTCCCAAAGACACATGTCCATGATGGTGTCCCTTTGCCCCTCCAAACCTGAGACAGGCGCTACAAAGTCCAGTCATTCTCCAGCATCTTCTCTTGGCTTCCTCTCCAGTGTTCCACACTGTTCTGCTTCTCCAAGGTGCTTCAAAATTTTTCCACAATTGCTGATCCACAAATCAGCTTTCCAAATCCCTGACCATCTCCAGGTATCAGTTCGCTATTCCAGGGGGCCTACCCTGGCCAGACTATGTGGGCCTGTTCACTCAGTCCACCATTCTCATCTCCTTCCTTTTCCTTTCTTTGCTCCTTCCTTTTATCTGCCTTTTGGCTTGTCTCACTTCTCAAATATCTTTCTCTCAGACCCCACACACCAGGGTATTTTGGTGCCAATAGGATTTTTACCTGTGTCACTCACAATCCTGTATCAGCTCATCCTTTTTACCCCCCATTTTCCTGCTTTCCACTTTCTCTCATGGTTCTTTCAGACTCCACCCACCAGGACATTTTGGCCCCATACAGTTTTTAACTGTGTCACTACCCTGTATCAATATCAGTCAACTTAGAAAAGTTCTGTTTACATATTATCAGGACCTGAGTTCTTTCAGTTTGCATAAATGAATTTGCCTGCACCATCTGTTGCCCACCTCCCTCCCTGAGCATTTCAGAGGTCAGTGCCGTACAGATGCTCTCTTGGCTATGGTGGTTTCTACAACTGGCCTGTCGAAAGATCCACCTGGCCCCACTTTTAAGTTAAATCTAAGCTCAACCCTGAATTAGTCTTGAGGTAACAGGAATTTTAGGATTTTCAGCTCAGCACTAAGAACAAGCATCAAATAGCCCTGACTTGTTTCTCTTTTCATAACTGGATTTTCAGCTTCTCCCCCCAGCTCACAGCTTGTTTCTACTCAAGCTACTCTCTTTCTTGGGGTTTCCCTACTTTCACTCTTAAGGCAAGAGCTGAAGGCACTTAGCTTGAGAACATGTGCATACACTGAACATGTCCCTGTCCCTGACGAGATGGGCCTACCTCCATCAAAGCAGTAGTGGTGGGAGCCTTGTTCTCTATACTTCCCAGCCTGGGGTCCTGCAATCCAACCAACCCTCTCACTCACTTTGCTTTTGAGAATTCATGATGCTGCAGTGTAAAACTGTGTGCTGGCTGTCTCCACACATGCCTTGCAGCCTTGTGTTGATTTCCCCTCTAACCCCCACCCCATCTTGGCAAAGGCCTTGAATCTCTGCTTGCTTCTGCCTGTGTCTTCTCCTTTAGGTGCAGACCCCACCCCTTCTATCCTACCTGCTCTCTGAGCTACTGCTCCACATCAAACAGACCTTCCACAATCATCTTTTTTTATGTTATTTTTGTTCTTATTAAAGTAACAATATCTTGCAACACTGTGTAGGTTTCAGATGTGCAATTTCTCACCTTGGTAATGTATATCTATCATGCCACACCACCACCAAATGTCAGTGTCTACCACCAACCTATTCCCTTCCTTCCTCCCTTTTCCTGTCTAGAAACCTCTGTTCTGTTGTCAGAATCTGAGTTTTAGTTTTGCTTTGCTTGTTTAATTGTTTTTATTTCCTTTATATTCCACAAATAAGTGAAATCATGGCATTTGTCTTCTGACTTGTTTCACTTAGCATAATCCTCACAAGGCCCATCCATATTGTCACAAACAGTAAGATTTCATCTGACTTACGGTTGAGTAGTATCCTGTTGTATATATATAGCACAATATGATACACTCAACTACTGTCAGGCACTAGATTTTCTCTACATGTTGGCTACTGTGACTAGTTCTATAATGAGCGTAGGTGTGTATGTATGCATCTTTTCGTTTTAGTGTTTTTATATTCTCTGGGTAAGTATCCAGAAGTAGGATTACTGGATCATAAGGCCATTTATTTTAATTTTTTTGAAGAACCTCCTATCTGCTTTTCATAGTGATTGCACCCATTTATATTGCTACCAAGAGTGTGTGAGGGGTCCTCCTTCTCCATTTCATCACACACATTTATTACTTCTTCATTTTTTGGTAATAGTCATACTAATCAGAATGAGGTAAAATCTCATTGTCATTTTGATTGCATTTCCTTACTAATAAATAATGTAGAACATCTTTTCATGTGTTTGTTAGCCATCTGTATGTCTTTTTCAGCGAAATGCTTATTATTAGATCGTCTATTATTCAGGTGGTATGATTTTATTATTGAGTAGTATGAGTTGTTTATATATTGTGGATATTAACCTCTTGTCTGATAAGTGATTTTCATATATCAAACCATGTATATGTGTCCATCTTAATGTGCTAGTTCCTGACCCTGAGCCCTTATGTCTCAACACTGACCTGGTGCTAATCTCTGATAAAGTAATTAGACCTGCCCTGTGACTAGTTAGCCTTTCATCTAAGCCTATAGTGTCATATGTTTATTAGAGTCCCAATTCCTCTATGTAATAAATATGAGACCATGAGCAGTTTGATTTACTTGATAATTTTTAATTTATATTTATATTTTTTTATTTATTCTTGATAGATTTAATAAGGTTGTTCCCATGTATATGTTCTGATCTTCTTTACATGGTAGTTGTTGAATAATGTGTATAAAATGTGACATTATTATTTTTTTCTTGCTTGCTCCCCCATGCCTACTGTCTGAATAAGTAAAAGCCCAGATATTTCATAGCCAAACAATTCCAAATTTCTTATTTGGTAACCTACCTCATTCTGCCTCCTCAGAAGTCAAGGAAGGCCTATGTTACTTATAATTTTTGAGACTGAATATATTGACTAAATACCAAAAGAATGAAAAAAAAAACAAGACACAGACAAAGAGAAAATATTTTCATAGTACATATCTGATAAAGGGCTTATTCCCAAGATAAACAAATCAAAAAAATTCTTAAAGCTCAAAATAAAAAATGGGCAAAATATCTGAACACCTTCATTAAAGAAGATTATAGATAGCAAACACCCGTGTGAAAATATGCTCATCACCATATGTCATTAGGCAATTGCAAATTAAAACAATGATATATATTACAACATACCTTTTAGAATGGTTCAAGTTCAGCAAAACATTGGCAATACCAAATGCTGGCAAGGATATGGAGCAAAAGAAACTCTCATGAAGATGGGAATGCAAGATTTTACAGTCCCTTGATGGGTTATTACAGAACTAAGCATACTCTTGCTATACCATCCAGCAATCACATGTCTTGATTTTATCAAACAAGTTAAAAATTTATATTCACACTAAACCTCCACACAGGTGACTACTGCACTGTGTTTGTAATTGTCAAAACTTGGAAGCAAACAAATGCCCTTCTTTAAGAGAATGGACAAATAAACTGATAATGCAGACAAGGAAATATTTTCCAGTGTTAGAATGAAATAAGCAATCAAGTCAGAAAAAGACTAGAAGGAAAATGCATATTGCATACATTTATATTTCTAAGTGAAAGAAGCCAGTTTGTTTGGAAAGCACACATGCAGAGATGTATGAC
Organism: Uropsilus gracilis; assembly: GCA_004024945.1. Lineage (NCBI taxonomy): Eukaryota > Metazoa > Chordata > Mammalia > Eulipotyphla > Talpidae > Uropsilus > Uropsilus gracilis. Next base: position 25,700 of record PVHY01001916.1, on the reverse strand, counting down.
TTCAACTATATGACTTTCCAGAAAAGGCAAAGCCTTAGAGATCTGTGGTTGCCAAGGGCATAGTGAGAGGTGAGAGCAATGAACAGGCAAAACACAGGGGATTTTTTAGTTAGTAAAATGTATGTATGATATTGGCGAATGTATCATAGTGATGAATGTATGATAATTTATGATGTTATACATTTATGAAAATTTACAGACTGTACAACACAATGAACCTTAATGTAAATTATGATCTTTAGTTAAAAATAATGTATCAATATTGATTCATCAATCACAGCAAATGTACCATGCTGATACCAGATGTTAATGATAAAAGAAACTGTGTGTGGGAGTTGGGGAAGGGAGGGTATGGGAACTCGACTATCTGCTCAGCTGTGATGTAAATCTAGAACTGTCCTAAAAAGTGAAGTCTTAGAAAAGGCAAAGAAATATTAATACAGGGTTGATTTTAAATGCAGTATATTTTAATACTTCCACTTAACAACTCAGTGCTTTTAAAACCAAAATAAGCAATGTAATTATGCTGCTCATAAAGTGACTGTGAGATTATAAACCTCTTAATTCATAATGCATAACAGATAAATGGTCTAGTAGTGGGAGCCATAGACCAAGCTGCGGGATAGGAGTTGTCTTCCTTCAATCCTTTATATAGTATATATGAATATGTATCTGAAATTTCACTTGGCAATAATCAAAGAGACCCTTTGCATAATGTGAAGTCTCTTAAATGGAGCACCATGAGGGACCCTGTGGAGGTTCAGCTTTATTCCTCCAAACCCACCTCCAGTCCTAAGGATATTGCTCCTGATCTCCAGTGAAATCACTGCCTGAAGATAGATATTTCTAGTGCTCAGTGCTGGACTACTTAGACTTCCAAGTCTCACTTGTTTGTGAATTCTCATTCCTATCCTCAGCCCACGTGTTGAGCAGGAATCTGCCTGGACCAGCTACATTCTGAAAAACTACAATGATTATTTTGTTTGTTAGATTAAACTTCCTCCTTTATTGGGAGCATTTTGGATTAGTACTGCCCAACAGAAAGGGATTAGAGATTAGAGGAGAAATGGTTTCATCAAAAACAAGATCTTTCTGCCCAGTCATTTTTGTATCTATCTGTTCTTGCTGTACTTCCTCTGTGTCTAAGGATGGGCCTAGTTCCAAGACAGATGGAAATGAGCATACTTGCTGACTTGACTTTTCTTTCACTTTTTTCAATTTTTTTTCTAATTATGAAAGTAATAAGTATTCCTTCTAGAAAATTTGCAAGTTACAGAAAATTATGTCAAAATCTGATACTAGCCAGAGGCACCCATTAATGTTATTTTACTTGTGTTATATATTCACTCCTTAATTATGATTTTGGGTCTCCCCCCCTTTTCCTTGGTGTAGTCTAAGATTTATCTATAAATATATCATCTGCCATACTTATGTATTTTTATCCACAAGTATGATAAAGTATAGTGATCATGACATTTTAATTCTTAAATACTTCATTTTATATCTCTAAAACATAAAAACATTTTGTATATATTTGCAATCTTATTATTGTCCTTCTAAAATGAGCAATTCTTGACTCCTTTCTTAACACCATGTTCCAAAGCTACTTAATCAGCAACTGATATTAGTTCTCCAACCATTCCTCACTCTCCAAACTGCTACCCCATTTCGACCATCATCATCCCTAACAAGACTTCTTTTCTAGATTCTCCCTTCTATTTTGCATACATAGCCAAACTAGTCTTTTAAAAACTTAAACCAAGCTGGGCGTAGTGGTGCATGCCTATAATCCCAGCTACCTGAGAGACTGAGGCTATTGATCACTTGAATCCCTGGGTTTGGGACTACCTGGGGCAACATAGAGAGACTTGTTCTCAAAAAAAAAAAAAAAAGAAAAGAAAAAACCAAACAAACAAAAACTTAAACAAGGTTGTTGTTATTTTCCTTGATTTGAAACCCTGGTGATTTCCCTTTGTGATTAAAATAGAGTAATCCAGACTGCTTTAAACCCTACTTGAAACAGCTCCTACCTATCTTTCTAGATAGACCCTAAGTCTTACTTGCCAGGCTTTTGCATTTTCTTCTAGGGATGTCCCCCTAGATCTTCATATGTGTAGTTCCTTCTAATCATCACTCAGTCTTACCGAAATTGCCACTGCCTCAGTGAGGCTTCCCTGCCCATGTTATCAAGAAGAGTGCCCCCATCCATCCTCAACCTATTCATTGCTTATTATCCTGTTTTGTTTCATTTCACCTGCATTACTATTTTAAATGGCATTATTTATTTGTTTACATATCTATGTCCTGTCTTCCTCTTATTATTGTAAAATCCAGTGCCTGGTCAAAATATACCATTAATAAATAATGTTGGAAAATAAATCAATAAACTGATTTTTGTATGCTGCCAGACTTGGCTTTGAATTTCAACTCTACCACTTATAAATATGGTTTGCGATTTAATTAAGTTATCTGGGCTTTACTTTCTTCAAGTAAAATAGTTGGTCATGGGACCATAATAAAAATTAAGAGGGATGATTATGGAAAGCACTTAGCATAGCATTTAATGCAGTCAAACTATGATAGTTACCATTATTATTACTACCATTAAATTCCTAGCATCCTCTGCTGCATTTGATCCTTGTGGACATTGTCTCCTTAAACCTTCTTTTCTGGTCTTCCTAATGCTATATACTTCTAATTTTGCTTCCCCTGGAATGTTTCAGAGCACCTGCCATAGTACAATCCTGTCTAGCATAGCCCCAATTGTTGTCCACATGTGGTGTCATCTCTTGGCCACAACTGACTGGGCTTGCCAGGTAATGTTTACCTGATTGGGAGACAGTGTCTATGGGTCGCTGTAGATGCTACCCAAGTTCAAGAAAACCAACCAAATGTTTTCTTTGATGGTGATAACTAACTAAATAAGTTAGATCATTTCTCTTGAAGAATATACAGAAAACCAGAATGAGAGCAAGAGAGTGCAAGAAAGAGGTGAGATACTACAGCAGGAGCAGTAGACAAGGACAAAGAGCTGCTCAATAACTGCAGGGAGGCTGTGTGGTGTTGCAACCTGGTCACAGGACTGTACTGTTTCCTGATGACCTTTCAGCTTCTGTAAGAGCTACAGCCATTTGAGAATTTTTCTAGCTTCTTGCGCAGCTTCCCAAACTCTCAATAGATGAGATTGCTTATCTGTCTATGCATGTCAGAAGAATATGTCAATACTCTTCCCTAAGCAGTTTCACTAGACCAATTCAACAGTCATCTATCTGTGTGTACTACTGGTCTTCACTCAGTCACTCCAATAAGTTGAGTACTCCCTTCTTTCTCTCTCTGCAGTTAATTCACCAGTTGCATTTCCATCCCAACTGGTTTTCTGCAGTACCAACTTTAATTCTGGGGCCTCACTGACCCCACAAAAGAAAAACCTTCAAATAAACTCATGATTTCTCCCCTCCCTCCTCTCATTTTCTCCCCTGAAACTCTGTTTCTCTTCTTATGCTCCTTATCTTAGCTAATGACACCACCTACTCTTAGTCACTCGGGAGTGCCCTTGGAATGATGGTCATTATTTCTCTTTATCTTCCACAACTATTCAATAACTACTGATGCATTTTCCTGCTGTCTTCCTTATAATGGACTTCAAGAGTATGTGCTGTGACTGCTATCCCTCTTTCTCCTTCCCCATGATGCCACTTTTGTTCACTTTGTTCTGCATCACACTTACCTAAGTTCTTTTCTGAACAGGCCAGAGAAGATGCTGCTCTAGGACTCTGTATATGCTGTTCCCTGAACATTAAATACTTTTTTCTTAATCTCTTTGTTCTCACCCTCTTAACCTCTTTGTTCAAATTCCTTTTCTTTTTTTAATCATTTTATTTAACCTTGAGGACCCTATTGACTCTTCCTAATTCCTTCCAATGCCTTTTTTTCCTCCATTGGTATCTAACATGATCTATAATTTACCTATTCATTTTACTTATTGTAGCTCCCTTTCCCCAGTTTGTAACCCCAAGCCCTTGAATATATGCAACCATGCAGGCAGAAACTTTTATTCCTACAGGTTAATAGTCCCTAACATATAGTAAACACAACAGCAAATATGAGTTGATCTCTTCCCCATTAATTACTGATTTTTCTTTTTAAATTATTTCAGAATACTTTGCTTTTAAAACTGGTTGCATTACCAAGTTGTTGATTTATTTTGCTGAGCAAGCTACAAATATTTGCCTAGTGTCTGAGGGACACTTTTTTAAGAGCATGCTTGAAAAGTGAATAAATATTCATCTTAAATAAATATTCAAACAGTTTCCATAGACTGCCGCCACTTTGTCATCTCACTGTACTGCTGTATCATTGGACATATGTTTCTAACCCATATGCAAAGATGACAAGCTTGACCATTTGGAACTACCATCTGGAATGGCAAGAACTTTTTCTAATAAGCTCTGTGTCTTGACCCTTCCCAATCATTTAGAGCTTAGATTTGTCAGAGTGATTTGTGTTTTCAGCTACTCCAACCTTTTCTTGTCCTTGCCACAGAAGGCAGTATCCTGTACCTTCTGGATAAACAGTGCCATCTGGTCCTCTAGGAATTTGGTGGAGAATGAATCCTTCAAATCTCTATGAATTCTTTATTTTGATTTTCTACTTGCACTGAAATCTTTCTTCTTTGCTCTTTCTAATAAGTTGAATTCCCTTTAGAATGATCAGTTTTTGTCTAAAAGTCATGTTATATTTTGCTTTTATTTTAAAAAGTATTTTCCCATTATGAAACAAACATGCATATTTTACCTGTAAATGTGAAAAATCACTGTAAATAATTATATTCCTATTTTGCCATTTTTATGAATATTTTTCACATGAATGTAGTTCTTGGTTTTTACTTTCCTTCATGCATTTATAATATATCAATGAGTCATTGTTTAATAATAATTGCCCTGGGGGTCTAGTGGTTAGGATTTGGTACTCTCAATGTTAATTAAAAAAACTCATCATATAGTTACTTTGGAATTGCTGTCTCAAACTGGCATTCCAGACAGAAATTACAAAATCAAAGGGTGAATGATTATAAAATTTTTAATATCTACAACTTAACTTACTTTCAAGTGTGTTTTCCTGAAGCTTCTTTGGACGCACGAAATCACTCGGGTTGCCTCATCACTGGGTAACTGGTAGGAATGATAACTATAGAAATATTCAGGGCAGGAATTAAAGCTATCAAGCCAGACCTCATGTAATATCACAGAGTGAACTGGAACTAGCTGAGGTACAGAGGTTGCACTTGAGGGTCATTCAGGATGAATGGGAGCTTTTCTTTTCTTTTCTTGTCACCCAGGAAATTTTGCTCTAGAAATCTGCTATTTACACCTGGTTCACTTCACCTTCTACCCATTACCAATGTCTTAACTCCCTCAATATTTTCAATTCCTTTTCCCCATAGAAGGGATCTGATTGGTTGAGCTAATCTTTATCATGTGTATTTAGACTAAATTTTTACTTTAGACTGTGTAATCGGTCACTTTCAGAGATTACATTTGGCTACTTTGGTTAAGTGGCTATCATTGCCTTATTCTTTAAGGGGCTAGGATAAGCAAAACCTGGTTCTCTTGCTCAGCATTACTCAATGGCAGAGGTAATAATGAGTCAGTTCCTTTGCCGTGGGACAATGTCCTCGCAGGTACCATCTCTGCATTAGGGCCTAGCAGGCTCAGTGGTCAATCTCTTCAATGCCAGTTTAAAGATCTATCAAAAAGAGAGGCTCATATAATAGTCAAGAAGTGGAAATAATCCAGGTGTCCACTAACAGATAAATGGATTCATCAAAATGTAGTCTATTCACATGGTGAAATGATATTTGTGCATAAAAAGAAATGATGCACTGATACAAGCAATGATGTCAACAAACCTTGAAAATACACTAAATGAAGGAAACCAAGTGGAGACCACACTCATATGATTCCATTTATATAAAATATCTAAAGTAGATAACTATATAGAGACAAAACAAGTATATTCACTGTTGTCAGGTGTTGGGAAAGGTGGGAAAGGAAAGCAATCGCTTATGGGATATGAGATTTCTTTTTGGAGTAATAAAAGTGTTTTGGATCTGGATAGGTGATAGGTGCACAATACTTTAAATGTACTAAATGCTACTGAATTATTCATTCTTAATTGGTTAAATTGATGGTGTGTGAATTTCACTTAAAAAGAAATACATTCAACAATTCCACTTCTGGGTATATATCCAAAAGAATAGAAATTAGGATCTCATACAGATATTTACACACTCATGATCATAGTGACATTATTCACAATAACCAAGAAGTGAAAGCAATCCAAATGTCCATCAGTGGATGAATGGATAAGCCAGAATGTGTTATATGAAAGCAATGGAATGTTATTTCCCCTTAAAAAAGGAGGCAATCCTACTCCATGCTACAACCTTGAGGTGAGCCTTAAGAATATGATACTAAGTGAAAAAAGTCAGTAACAAAAAAGATAAATATATGGTTCCACCTGAATGAGGTATCTAAATTAGTAAAATTCATTAAAAATAGAACATAGAATATGGCTACCCCATTATTCTAGGGGGAAATGTGCAGTTGTTTAGTGGGTAGCGCTTCAAGACTGCAAGGTAAAATTTCCAGAAATGTTGTATACAATAATGTAAATATACTTAGCACTATTGAAGTATACACTTAAAAATGGTTAGTCAGGATGGTGAATTTTATGTGACATGTTTTTACTACAACTTTTAACAGAAGGTAGAGCGTGTCACACTTCCTGGTGACAAGTAGACCCTGGTCTGCCTCTGATTTTTACCAATTTGATGGGTGATATTGAAATATAGATGTTCAAAGAGACTTAATTTTTACTGTCACCAAGAGTCATTTGTTTTCTAGCTTATGTATTTAAGTGTCCAGTGTCAGATGCTTGGCTAGGAACTTGGTGCATGGCAAGTTCTACTCCTACTCTAGTTCCACTCCTACTCTAGTGGAATCTCTATGAGAAGCTGGCCCTACTCACTCCTAGATCTCACACAGTAAGTTAGAATGATGCTTGCTGCAAGCACTGCACAGGTGCACTGCCTGTGTGCTTCATCAGTGTTTAATGTGGGTCTTGACTTTGTTTCAGAGGCCTCCCTGAAAATGTGAGCTCTTGGAAGTGGGCAGTCTCCAGGGCTTTTATTTCAGTGATTGTAGATATTGACATTGTGGGGGTGGTCTTGAGTGAGCCACAGAATTTTAGATCAAAGATTTTAGCTCTCACAGCTGGTTGTTGATCTTCAAAAAGTATAAAGGAGCTCCCATTAGCTAGCCTCTGAGGAAAGAATTTTTCAAGTATTTGCAACAGGTTTGCAAATGAGAGGAAGCAGAGCCATTGTGGCAGCCCAGAGAGAAGGTAGAGGCTAGACGTGGAAGTGGAGATTGTTTCTTGCCCTGGAGATTATTGATTTTGGGACAGTGGATATGCCTGGAGCTGGGGGCTGCTGCAGGCTGATGGAGTCTTAAGGCATTTGGAATGCTTCCAGAGACAGAGGAGCAATAGAAAGAAGACTGAAATTTGTGTCTCTCAGAGACTGAGAGAGGAGGCCAGCTTTGGAATCTGTATTTTCATTTTTGGAATGCCTGCTTCAGGTATGGAGCAGAACGGAGGTGAGAGAGATCTTTGATCCTTGAAACTCAGGAGCTTTACTGAGGACTTAGAGATTGACTGGACTAGGGTAAGATAAAGGGGCCACTTGTGGCATCAGTGACTCTTAGCTCTGTCTCTTTCTCCTTTTAAATAAAACCTGGTTTTGTTTACCTTAATGTGCTCTTTTTGTGCCAATTGGAAAGGACCTGGCAGTGGCCCATTTACAGTGCTGACTTTTCCCTTGTAAATTAAGTTTAGTTTGACAGCCTTTTGCAAATCTTTGGTTTTTCAGTCTTTTGTTTTCACTTTCAGATGGTATCTGCAGGATGAGTGGGAGTTGGATTATTCACAGAAGTACAAGAATGGGTGAGGATGGAGTTAAAGTGGTGGGAGAACAGCGATTTTTAAAGACCTTGAAATGGGAGGAGACTTTAAGGATTTTGGTGTTTACCTTATAAACAACAGAAGGTCAAAGAAGGATATTAAGGATATGTGTATCTGATATATAATACAAATATTGTAAATTTAATTAATTGTTATCTTTTTGCATAGAGAATAAAGTAAGGAGAGGTACAGAGAGTGCAGGGTGGCTATTTAAGGGGTATTGTAATATTGTCTTAGTGATAAAAATGGTGACTTATAGTAGAGGGATGACAATGACTATGATGAAGATATTTAAGGAGTAAAATTAACACTACCTTGAAATATATTGATTTTGGGTCGTAGAAAGGGTAAAGCTAATGATGATGACCACATTTAATAATTTCATATATTTTTACTTTTTGGGATAGTTTATCACTGCCCTTTGCTTATTATTTATTGAGACTTAGGAGTTTTCCTTTGTGTTGCATGAATTGAATAAAATAGGTAATAAATCCCAGATTTATTGACCTGTATTTCTTTTGAAGTGCAAAAAATATTAAATTTGTCATGTAAATAAGTATTTTCATTAGTATTGTGCTATTTTTCTTATAGTCTTACATGACATTTATTTGGGTTATTTTCACAATTCTTTTTATTGAATATTGACTACATAAAAAGGCTGAAATAAAGTTATACATTTAAGGTGTATTACCAAAAAAACAACTAAATTAGTATTCAAAAAAATGTGTTGAATGGTCTTATTAGCACCATATTCCCCTCATGCGTGTGTCCAAAGCAAAAGGCAATATTTTAAAATGTATCACTCAAATAGTGACTATTCATCCCTGTATGAAGGTACACATTGAGTATCTCATTTCTACCTCTATGTCCATTTCACTCAGTGGTCTCTTGCTATAATCACTTTTATTCATTTCTAGAACCTATTTATGCGTTATTAAATATTGATATATATTCTTAGTAGTCCTGCTTTCTTTGAAAAACAAAACATACATATTGTTCTGCACGATGATTTACTCAAGCAATATTATCTTATAACCCTTTCTATATCAGAACATAGAATGCATATTCATCTTTTAGACAAGCATAGTTTTAGTATATAATATTCCATTAGATGAATATACCCATAATCTGTCCCATCTACTGAGTTCAGATTTTTTCTATCACAAATAAATTGTTGCTGAATAACCTTATATACACACCTCATTTAACAACTCTAAGTTTCCACAAATGAGATGCTCTGCAATGTGGGGTAATCACAAAGACTGATTCACTGAAGATTATAATTTAGTGGCCCTTAATTTTAAAAAAAGAATGTAAAATTATCTAAATCAAAGTAGATATAAAAATAAATATTACATAGAATATGAAAGAAAATCACAATAGATACTAATTTTAAAAAGGTAAAAATTACTGAGTCAGAGTCCTGAAAAACAGCATATTTTTCTGAGTTAACAATATATTTCTCTAGAATTTTTAATCTCTTTTTTGCTATATACAGACTGACTATATCTTTATATGACTACACTTTTCAAATGTCATTTTAAAGAGAAACAACAGAAAGATAACTTAATCTCTTCCTTATCATGGTTGATTGAAATTTTTTATTTAATTTTTATTTTATTCAATTTCATAGAAATATTATTGTTCTTTGTAGTCTCCTACAAGCTTGTACCTGCCAATCCTTAAATTCAAAAAATTATATATCACATGATTCTGATTTTTAAAATATTCCTATAGAAATATATAAGGTGCATTTTATAATTGCTACACTATCAAGTATATATTAGCATGTAAAGATATCCATGATCAGATATTTGCAGAAACTAAATTCTGTTGATAATTTTACTTATCTAGTCATTAAGTTATTTCCTACAGATTGGCATCTGAGTCCATATATTTCAAGCTCTTTGTATTTCTTTTCCATTACTCTTGTAATTCTGCCATTAGGCACTGTAAAACTTGTTCATATTTTAGTATGACTTTTTAGCTTTGCAAATTGTAGTCAGAATAGCAAGGGGTAGGCAAAGTAGGTAGTAGGGGTATTTCTGGAAACCATTCTTATACCAGGATGCCCTATAATAACCTGGCTTTAATAAAAGTGACCACACACCACATAGATATATCTTACTAAATCCAAAATAAATGCATCCCCAAATCAACTTTTCCAGTGCCAGCTTTACAAGGAAAGTTTGATGGAAAGGAAACAGTGGTCTTAATCAATCATGATTAAGTTATCTTTCCCTACAAAGTGTTCAAAAACAACATCTTGAAAAATTGCAGGGACTCTTCCCAGACCCTTGAAAAGGGCCGTTGCCAGTGAGGGACCCAGAAGTTTATGGTGTCTGAATTGCACTGTGAATCTATCTTGGGCTATGGGCATTTGTAATTTTGATAGATAATGCCAAGTCGCCTTCCATAGAAGCTGTACCAATATACTTTCCTTCCGATAATGTAAAGCTTTTCCTTCTCAAGGTCTAGACATAATCAAATTAGATTTTTGCCAATCTGATAGGTAGTACGAAACAACTTAGAATAATTGTACTTCTTAAATTAGGAGTTGAGTGACTTTTTAAAGTTTAGGAGCTCTATGTGTTTTCTGTGACCTCTTTGTTCATTTTTTTCCCCCTAATATTACTTATTTTGTTCTTTAGATCACAACCTCTGTAAATGTTCTTTTGGGATACCTCCCCCTCCCTTCTTCCTCTGGTGTCCCTTCCATTCTCTCAAACCCCACTCTTTGTTGTTTACTAGTTGCGCTAAGTCCATTAGTCTCTTTCTTTACTGTGGCAGTGTCCTTGCACTGGGTGAGGGACTGTGTTGTTGGAACCAAGCGAGCCTTGCTGGTAGGTTTTCAGTCTTAAGTTTGCATTGGGTGGCCAGTCTGTATTCATTTGTGATCTGTTCATGTTTTCTTGCTGCAGGCCATCTTCTCCAATCTCATCTCCTTTGCTTTGCTGCTTTACCTTGTGGCTCTGGTGTCAGATTTAGGGGGTCTCACCCCCCAGCCAGTGTCGGTGAAGAAGTTTCTCTGTGAATACAGGCGTCTGTGAATGGCCTTTGTAGATCATCTCCTCTGCCTCAGTTTGCAGTTTTGATGTGGGGCCAATTACCCCATCTTTGATCTTCCTTTCCTCTCCCATAGTGTGGGGAGAGGGTGTTGCTCTCCTAGAAGGCATCTCCAAAATGAGGTCCCGGGTCTTCCTGGCCCAGTGAGCGCATAAGTGCGCAGGGTGACATCATGTTTCTACCGTTGTTCCTCTTGTCTTGCGTGCACTGGTTATGCTGTGTCTAGCTCAGGCTTGTGGGCTGGATTTTTGCATGATCCCTTACCCGTTTTTTTCCTTGTTTATCTATTTGATTGGTCTTTTCCTTATTGATTGCCAGAAATTATACAGTGGTACATTCACATTTTGTCTTAATATGACTTGCAAACCTGTTCTGTTTGTTATTAATCTCCTATTTTTTTTGCTATGATTTGGTTCTGTTTCTTTTGTTTTTGCTAGGCTGAAGTTTTTGTTTATAGTATTATTGACTCTATCATGATTCCTTTTTTTTTTGATATATAAAGCTTTGATGCAAAAACTGATACCATTATAAGAAGATTTTAAGGTCTGTAGGAGAGTCCTAAATATTCACCAAAGAAAGGATGTTTTTCTGAAGTCTCACCTTAAAAGGTCTGCACCTCATTAAAGCTTAGATATTAGGATGCCTCTTTCATTGAGCTAATATTTATTGACAACTATTATGTGCTGAATCGTTACTTTCCCATGTTGAAAAGTACATTAGACATGAAAGAGTTTTAAATAAAGACTTGCCTACTCTCAGAAATGGAAACAAGAAATAAATGTTTGCTTAGTGACCAGAAATAAAAATTCTTCATGCTTCCCAGGCATCTTAATATTTATAGCATTACAGATGGTCCTGTCCTTCCTTCATGGTTGGTGCCACATGCTTTGTTTTGAAGAACTTGTTCTTCTGTAGGGACTAGTAATCTTCCTTTGTAGTGCAGGTACTTATTTTCCAAGAAAAGATCAAATGCTCCTCTCAGCTGGAAACACCCACTCTCCATGTTGATTCAAAGGGTTTCTCACTCTTGCATTCCAGACATGTCCAAACTAAACCCCTATTGAAAAAAGACCTGGTCCTAATTTCCAGTGCAACTTGTCTTTAACTCTGGAATTGGGTCAGAAAAATATACTTATTCTTCATTCATGATTATCATTTAACAATTATGTAATAATTTTATATTAATGTATATTCACTATTCATTATGAACAAAAGTAATCTTATTTTCTAGTGTTTAAAGATAAATCATGAACTGGTTTCATTTAGTATTCAGTTCTTTGATTCTTCCTTTGGTACAAAACAGAGCACTTTAACTTAGAAAATGCCATCTCTAAAGCATATTCAGAACCTAAATGTAATATTGGAACTGAAAGTTGCCTCTGTGATCTCTTGGTTCAACCCCCTTATTTTAAAGATAAGAAGTAGAGACCCACAGAAGTCTGAGCTTAATGACATGTTTCCTGTATTTATACCACGTCATCACATTGTAGATAAAAGAGACACTTAGTCCTCACTTTTTATCTGCTTAATTCATACAGTTAGCATGTTAGTTTAACTTGTTTTTTTATATGTGTAATTGTGAAAATGTAGAAAGAAAAATCAACGCAATTTCTCTACCCAGGAACAATTTTTAAGGTGAAGGGGACAGGTTTTGTAGCTAGATTGTGCTAGAGCCCCAGCTCTCAATTCTTGAATCTCCGGTGTCTTTCTATCAAATGGAGAGATAATAATATTCATCTCGTAGTGTAAATTAAAGTGTACTACATGGGTAGAGCATTCAAGCCAGTAATGGGCATAGTTGATCCAATTCATATTAGCAAATGTTAGCATTACAGTTGAGATACTATACACATTTTTACACCATGCTTTTTTCACTTATTATATCATATGCATCTTCCCAGGTTAACATTTATATCATGATCATCTTTGTAGAGAAAAAAAGAAGTTATTTTCCATTCCAAAACCAAGGTTATAGGTACCTTCTCCCCAGTAGAAAAAAAGCTGAGTCAGCAGCAGTGAACAAAGGGGAAAGGAAACAAGGTTTAATTAAGAAGAACTATTTTGGAATAAACAGGTGGATTTACAAGGGTGTGCATGAGAATGCTTTGATGTGTAGGTTTAGAGAGTAAAGGATATAGAATAATTGATGGCTATATTGGCAGATCAAAGTGTCTCAGGGCATTGCAAGCTGGGGAGTTAAACTGTTTGCACTTTTCCTGCATTTAGTGTGTGTATTTTGTGGCATAGTCATAATTTGTACTCACACTGGACCTTTCATCTGGGGAGGAGCTCAAAACACTTTGAAGATGTTAATAAGAAAAAGATCTGCTAATTAAGATTACTTAAAAACTCTTCTTTCAGCATGTTTTCAGGATTGCTGGGAAGGTTCTGACATAAAGAGATCTGGTATCACATAGGTATTTTGCATGTTTTTTTAACATGCAAAATTAACATACAAAATACGGTAAATCTCTTGGATTTAATGTACAGATGAAATGCTTTTCTCTGGGCAGTCACACCAGATGTAACAAAAATGACTCAACTGTCTATGATGTGCTTGATTTGAAGATTATCTATTTGCTTAACAGTTTGCATAGAGCAAAGAGTGTTGTGATTCTGGGTATTTATAATAAGTTTTCACTTTATTCAACTAAGTTGTAGATTAAACCAAGCAAAACAAATTTAACAGAAGGACAAAGCATTCCCAGACTTTTCTGAAATTCTATTTGTTAAAAGAAGATCAGATAGTAAAAACTGCACTTTTGTTCCACTGCATAGTATCAAGAATAACCTTGTTAATAATTCTATAAGCTTCTACCTCAAATTCCCCATATCAAACAAGCAAGTGCCTACATAGATTAAGTAAATTCTCAAAAACTTCCCTAGTCTCTCTGCTCCTTAGATTAGAGGATCTATTGTTTGTTTGAATATGCTATTATTCCATCTTCTTAGTATCTAAGTCATTTTTTTCTTACTATAGTTTCTTTCCACTAAAAGATATACTCCAAGGAGGAAAAAATGATTTTTATTACTCTTAATCTTCTGTAGAGACAGCACCTGACTTTTAATGAAACATACCCATTAGTATGCTCCTTTGATTAAGAAATAGTTCTATTTTTATTGTAATAGAAAAATAAATCACAAACAACTTACATTTCCATCACTAGGCACTGGCTAAATAAAATTGAAGACCTTCCTTACAGTGGGAACACTGTCACTATTAACATTAATGTAGACTTGAGAAAAATCAGTTATATATAGAATGAACAACTCAAGTAGAATATACTAGTAACTAATTTATTGTATAAACAAAATTAAACCAAATGGGTGATTGATAGATGCATGAGGTGAATCAATGGAGAACTAGAAAGATAGACCAATCAGGTTTTTATACTATATGGGAATAAGAAATATACCAGCAAATTATCAATTTTGAGTATTGCTGGTAAGTCAGGCTGAAAGGAGTAGGCTTGTCTGAGGAGGGGAAACCTTCACTTTTTACTTGAATCTCTATGGTTTGAAGCTTTAGCAATGAACAAGATTTTTTTTTTTTGGTCTTTTTTTTTAAGGGAAACTATATATTGACTTGAAATTTAGACTTGTTGAACTTGCCTTCAGATGACCTAATATCCCATATTTCTCAATCTCACAGCCTTTTTTTCCTGACAGAACTCCTGGCACTGAATGAGCCAGAGAGGACAAAGTCTTTTTCAAGACTAAGCATTTGGCCAGATTCAAACTGACTCCCATAGGCATCTCCCTGGGGCACCTTTTCAAGGCCTGCTTTCTAAACTTGGTTTACTAATGGGCTGGGACAGATTCTCTGGCTGACTTTGGAAGAAGTCAAAATCTCCCCGGTAACTTTCCTAGGCCTTCTGGTCTCTAATGAATTTCAGTTGTAAATCAGTGTAGATCAAAATTCAAGCAAGAAACATTACTGTCCCGAAATCCCTTCTGTTCTGTCTTCCTAGCCTCATCTTGCTTGCTTAAAACTCCTGCTTAGCGGAGACAATCAGAAATAGCCACCTGGGTTAATATACTAAGTGATCCTTCTCTAGTTTTGATCAGTAAGAGTGTGATCTGTGTTTTTGGTTTGTGTAGGTCAACTTGCTGCCAATCTGATTCTCTCAATTGAAGGAAAATTGAATACTCTAAAATGGGAATGCAAGAGGGAGTTTGTGTGCATGTTATAAATTAATCTGCATTGCTGTGATCTGGTCTGGCCCACTTTTAGTAGGAGCTGATTTAAGGTTAGTTTATGGTTACATAAATTTACCTGTGATCCAGAAGAGGGAAGAATACCCTCTGGTGGTAAAATTATATACCTGCAACATATACCACAAATTTGAATTCTTGGCTAAGTTGCCTTACTTGCATAGTTCCAGCTTATACAAAAGCATTTTTAATCACAGAAATATATACTAAAAAAAAAAAGTCAGCTCAATTTGATCTTAAGTGATATACAGAGATCCAAACAATAACATTCCATTTCCCAATTATACTTTTATTGTTCTGAGTTACTGCCATGTATTACACAATGAAAATTATAGTAGAACTTGGATTGATTTTTGTGTGTGCCATTATTAATGATGCCATTATTGCTCTGCTTATTCAGAATGATTAGTTTTCAAAATGTCTATTCAGTAATTCAGGAGATTTTTGATGTTCAGAATGTATTACTGAATTCTGCTACATACTTCCACATTCAAATGCTTTCACAGCTAGGGACTCTAGTCTTGTTAATCTGTCTGCTTGAGTTGTCACAGTTGGGTTGACTGCACAGGAACATTACCAAAACAGATGCTACAGTTCCAAAGTGAGCAGCCTGGTATGAAATGTTCAGTGGAAGCTGCAGTTCCCGTGGACCCTGGACCTTGGCTTTCTTCAGGCTCTGCCTTTGACGTTCCCTTTGGGAATAATGTCATAGAGGTCACCATTTCCTGTTCTGAATATTCCTTTTAGTTTCTGTTTTGTGAGAATTCTGTCTGGAGCGTTTTCCCTAGACCAAGTGTCCTTCTAGGCCCAAGATTGGTTCTGCAGTGAAGAGAGCAAAATCAACCTAGAAAAAGACTTGCTAATTAAGATGACTTAAAGATAGAAACTCTCCTTTCAGCATGTTTGGTTTTTGGGACCTGGGCAGTCATATCTACTCCTGTGCCTGTCAGTGTAAAAGCTATCACACTGGGATTTGAGGTGAGAGAGAGGAAAGAGGGCTCAGTTCATTATTTAAAACACACATTTGTTACTTGCTAAGATGTTTTTTAACCACTGGATGATTAACCAGTGGTTTACCTGGGACAGAGGGGTGGCCCAGGATACAGGACTTCCAATGTGACACCCAGTGAAGCCTGAGATAGATGGGACAAGGTGGTCACACCAGTCTAGGTTTAGGACTGTTGAATCCATTCTTTGTTCCTCTCACTTTCCTGGTTAATTGTGCTTCCTTATACCCCAGATCTCCAGAGTACTATTCCTTATGCTGCCTAATAAAATAAAAATAATTCCACGTTAAGGACTTACTAAGTTTCAGAAATGTTAACTCTAGAAAATTTCATTTGAATTTAAAATTTTCACAGACATGAGCTCAAGACAGGCATGTCTAAACAGCTCCACTCTGATGATTTATCATTTATGTGCATTTAGTGAAGGGTGACTGCTCTGTGCAAAGCCCAGTGGTGGGGGTGGGGAAATTAGTGGGTGAACAGATAATGCCACAGAAATGACTAAGTACCAGACAAGTAGTGTGGGAGGTCAAAGAACAAAGTGATTGCTGTGAGCTGGGTCCAATGGAGAGGCCCAATACAGCAAGTGGGACGTGGAGAGCACTGGTGAGGAATCAAAGAAGAAAACATAGGTCTTGGCTGAGAAGAGAGATTATCCCAAGCAGAGGGAAACAGTTGCCCGTGGACCTAGGAATGCCTGGACGGCACAGACCAGTTGCCCTGATACTGAGTTTTCAGATCAGTTGGAAGAGGGTGTGAGGACAATCTCTGTATTTCTGTATTACAGATTTCACATATATTATAGGCCCAGTGAGTACACTTTTATGAAACAGGGAGCACTTTTGCCTCCTCCAGTGTCTCTGCCAGCTCTTGTATTGTTAGGCCTGGCCTGTCTAAAGAATTACCTGGCTGTCTTAGTAAATATTTAGGGTGCAAAGAAATGGAGCATTGTTAAGACGCAGTGTGTCAACCTCACCCTTCCTTCTATTGGGTCCAGACCTGGGTGGGGCAGTCCTTGAGTGTAGGCGAGGAAACCATCCTCCACCTCCCTGTAAACAAATGTTGGCACCAAGATTCAGAGCCCTGAATTTGAGTTCCAGATTTCAGGAAATACAATGGAAATTTCTACATGAAGTTGGACTGTTCAGTTACCACTGGTCCTTCTTACTCTCTACTGCTCCGTTATGGGCATTCAATGACATTACCATAGAGTGGACATAACAAAACCGTCAGCACAGTTTTACAAAAATGACCCTTTTTATATACAGATCCCAGCATTCTTTAGTGAAAGGAAATTTTTTAATCCAGACATAGACAATGTGAAGATTTGTTTATAAACCAGATAACCACTAACATCAGTAGGACCAAGGAAGACAGAATCAAAAACAGAAAGCTGCTTCAGTGATATTTGGGAGAAGGGACATCAAATAGTTTCTTATACCTCTTCTACCAACTTTTGTCTTGAAAATTCCTGTGCATAAAAAGATAAAACTTTTATCCACAAATAGTAGAAAGATTATGTTTTCCTTTATTTTCACACTAAAGAGTCTATATTTTCCCTCTCGTGAGCAATAGATAGGGTGTTGAATGCTTAAAGAGAAAACTTAGCAGGTATGAGAAACTGCTACCTAGAAGGAACGCTTAGTGTCATAAAACCAAATCTCTATATTTTTATATCTGTGTTTTTCTCTAATTTGTCATAGCTTCTATTTGCAATGGCTTCTATCACAACATCACTCTGAAGGGAAAAAAAAACTATTTTTCTCCTTGTTATGGATTTGCAAATCTTACTATCATATGGTCTTTACCATGTACCACAATTCTTCTTTTCAATTTCTTTCCTTTTCTCGCAAACTTTTTTCTATAAGCAATTTTAATTTGTCCTATTTTTGCTACCAAATTTACACCTAAGTTCTCACTGCTCTTGTTCATTTTTTCCACTGCTTCCTTTTTTAGCTGTGGGAAGATAAGACAGCCCTAAGATATGACTACATACCTTAGAACATGTAACTAGAAGGTTAAATTTTGAGTTCATAGCTGCAATATTAAAATTATCATGACCATCCCTGTACTTTGGTTTGTCTGTTTATTGATAACTGTTGTTTTCATGCTTTAAAAAAAAGGGAAGGAAAATTCCACTAGATAGTGTAGATTTTCTTTAAAAATAATTAGCAATAAAGCCTATCTTTATGCTTTTTTGTGTCCAATGATCCTTAATGACCATTGAGAGATTAAGAGATTTCCCCCACTTGTTTTGTTTTGCCTTTCTTCTTACCCACATCTTACACACAAACACACCCACACACCTGTGTGTATGTGTGTGTGTGTGTGGGTGTGTGGGTATGGGTGTGGGTGTGTATGCAAAAGCTTTGCAATTGACTCTTCCCTTGGTAGTGTCAATTAGATCACTGTCATCTGATTGAATGCTAAGGTATAACATTTGCTATTGACTGAAAGGTTTCCTTGGAATAGATCCAGTTCTTTTTTATCTTTTAAGATAAGCAATGACTTTCAAAGTCCTGGTTTGAAAGTTCTTTTTTTGATTAGAAATTCTTATCTTCACATAATCTGAACAAGTCCAGACTAGATGGGCATCTTCCAGGTTTAAGAGACACTCATCCTCTACTTGAGCCACAGAAGTTTAAGACTGCAGAATTCAGGCAGCCTTAGTGATGGACCAATTGTTTTTGTATGAAAGGGTATTCAGATCGCTGAAACAAGAACACTTACAGAACTTACTATGAGGGCATTCGACTTTTCTGCCAGTTTAAATACCACTGTCAGACTGTACTATTCTCAAACAGTTCAGTTGGTCTTGGTTTATGGCTCAAAGAACTTTGCAAGTATTAGCCCATTCACTGTCTGCATTCCTCTGAGTCAAGCTGCTGACAAGTGGAAATAACCCAGTTCCCAATGTGACATCAGAGATTTAAGTAACTGCAGCAGGATTACTAATTCAGGCAACGAAGTGGTGTGAACATGAGACCAAAAAGTTGTCAAACTATTACCTATATCTGAATGTGGTAACTACTCCAGTACTGGTAGCCAACAGCCAGCACTATGGCAATATAAAGTTCCTCTACATAGGACTCCAACTTATCCCTAACACCTGGAAATAAACATATGGTTATGCAACATCAACCATGAAGGGAAGTTTTTTCTGATGGGTCATTTTCTCTCTGGGTCAATTTTCTTTTAGCAATGTCCCAAAATATGGATGTTAGGACTAGAAATACCAGATTTCAAATCTGGATCTTACCACTATAACACTGAGAAAGTTACTTAATCTCTCTGTGACTTAATGTCCTTATCTATAAAATGGGAGTTAGTAAGAACTTATCACAGTCAGGGTATTGTGGAGATTGAATGGGTTCATTCATATAAGGTCCTACAACAGAGCCTGTCACATAAGTATTCAATACATGTTAGTTGTTTCTCCTGTTATCATTTAATATTCTTCCTTTCCTTCTTTGTGGATACTTTTCATGCCAAGGCCTACCCATTCGCTTCTTTTTGCTATCAAAAATGGCAAAGGGCCCAGTATGAGCCAACAGCATTTTAGTGAGAAAGAGTTCATATATTAGTTCTGCTGGCTGCAAGCCTTGCCTCTAGTAGTGAATTGAAATGTTTTACTCCTGTTTAAAGAATTTTGGATACCGTAAGTGTTTTGAGATAAGGAGAGAAGGTAACAAATGATACCAGGAGAAATTATTATCCTTGAAAATATCTAAAGGAACCCATTTAAGTGTTTCTGTCCTTTCTCAGGTCTACCATCCTGAGCAAAATCCCCTTCTTTAATAAAAATTCCATTTTCATCCCTATCCTATTCCTATTCCTGCTGCAGTATAAACAACTTTCTCTTTACTATTAGTGTCTTACCTTTCATTTTAAACAAGGACCAGGAGTGTGGGACCTATTTTCATGTGTTCTCTACTCTGCCAACTGCTTCTGATCTAGATTCTCCTCACTCAAACCATACTTGGCTATGATGATGCTGTGGGCATCAAAATGAAAAGAGCTAAGTTGTAGAGATATCACTCCATATACAAAAGAAATAGAAGTTATATGTTGATTGCTTGCCAAGGATACCTATCAGCATAATGATATAGACTCTGTATTATTAAATACATAAAAGATTAATTTCATTAGTGTTTATTTGGCAACAACAAGCTACTCATTTATGCCTGACGTTTTAATTAGCTTCTGTTTCAGATCATCATTTGATCATCATGTTTCTGCTTCCAGGCATATGTAGCCAAATACATGAAACTTAACTCCCATCTTCTTGCTGTGTGGGGGAGAAAATAGGGCCCAAAGGGGAGGCTAGATAGAAGATAAGACTCTCAAAAGCCTGAGATGACTTTTCCCAGGGCCTTTCCCCTGCACATTATTACCAGAAATAATATTTTTATAAAACCACAAGGCTGAAAAGTAGTGACTCTCAGATTTAAGGTCTCATCACCCTTGAATGACAATCTACCTCTTAAAACCATTCAAAAAAATTAGAGATTACAATTTATAGTACAGTCTTAAGTGACAGATCTTGACTCAACAAAAACACTAGCCAGTTTTCTTACAACTCTGGGTAAATTTGAGGTAGTTGTTAATCTTTGTTTTTCTAACTTGTTCATTTCTCTATCTTTGTATATCGTTTGTTAGAACCCCACTATTTACCATTTTATTTGAAGTTCCCAGGTATTTAAATTTTTTTATAATTTTTTAAATTTATATATAAATTTCACAACATTGTAATTCCCAGGGTTTACCCCTCCCCTTTCCCTCCTGCTCAAAGTTGTGCTCTTCAGTTTGGTGCTTAGGTTGTTTTGACTTTTCCCCAAGTCTTTTGTTTATTTTTTCACTGTATCCCATATGTTAGTGAAGTCATTTGGTTTCTGTCTTTTTCTTCTTGACTTATTCCTGCTAATATGATTCCTTCTAAGTACATCCATGTTGTTATAAAATCGTCAAATTTGTCATTTTTAATTGATGAGTAATATTCCATTGTATACATGTACCACCTTTTTTTCATTCAGTCATCTGTTTGGGGGCATTTAGGTTGCAATTATAAATTGTGCTGCAGTAAACATCCGAGCACAGGTGTCCCTTTGTACCCACATTGAGGTCTCTTTTGGGTAGATTCCCAAGAGAGCAATTGCTGGGTCAAATGGTAATTCCATTTTCATTAACTTGAGGGTCCTCCACACAGCTTTCCATAGTGGTTGGACTAGTTTACATTCCCACCAGCAGTGTAGTAGTGTTCCTTTCTCTTCACATCCTCGCCAGCAATTCTTGTTGCCCATTCTTTGGATGTAGGCCATTCTTACTGGTGTAAGGTGGTATCTCATTGTGGTTTTGATTTGCATTTCTCTTATTACTAGCGAAGTTGAGCAGTTTTTCATGTGCCTGTTGGCCATTTGTATTTCCTCTTTGGAAAAGTGTCTTTTCAGTTCTTCTCCCCATTTTTTGATTGGGCTTTTTGTTTAGTTGTGTGAGTTCCTTGTGGATCTTCGTTTTTGTATCCAGCTACCTTACTGAACTGGTTTATTATTTCAAGTAATCTTTCTGTGGATTTTTTGGGGTCATCTATGTAGAGAATCATATCATCTGCATATAATGATAGCTTCAGTTCCTCTTTACCTATTTGTATCCCTTTTATGCCTTTCTCTTGCCTTATTGCCCTAGCTAGAACTTCCAATACAATGTTAAAGAGTAGTGGGGAGAGTGGGCATCCTTGCCAGGCATTTAAATTTTTTATTCTCTACCTTACTGACATATGTTTTAAAGACTTCTGTACTTATTCATATTAGTCCCCAAAGTAACAGATTTCATTTCCTCTAAACTACCATCTCCTCTCCATTGACTTTCATAGCAGTGTCAATAACATCCTTCAAACAGGATCAGGATCTTGTCTATTTGCATAGGTATCAAATTTTAAGAGTATGGAGCCAATTTTAAATGTTGCCTTTGGTTATTATAGTGTGATGCAAAATACTTTCCCCCACAATATTCAGTTCAGGACATATTTTGGTCCAGTGATGAAATGGTTTCCAAACTGTGTTTGGATGTAAAAACATTTGTCCTCACTGTTATCAGTTTATGATATATATCTTTTAGTTTAGGTCCAGTATAAAATAGTTTCTAAATCATGTTCCGTAAAAACTTCAAAGTTTAACAAGGTATTTCTGTGCATCTTTCTTAGGGGGAAAAAAAGGATTTAATGGTGTATGTTTTTAATGTGGTTCCTAATTCATCCTCTCCAACCAGCACCCCATAAGAAAGTTTTACTCTCCTGGCAATTAAATAAGTATGGATCTTGAGTATGTTTAGTCATGCCTTGAACCAGATCATCATTGTTTTTTGTTCCCCCCCCCGCCAGACCTGAAATGTGGTAGCTTGCTTAATTTCTCATACTTCTGACTAAACTGAAAGGCAGCTATGCTCACCACTATATCACCAACACCTCTGTACCCAACTAAACTGAACTGCTAACTGCCACCCTTCTTTAAGCCTTATTCCATTCTACCCCATCCCCTGATGTCTAACATTATGTCTAACATCTTGGATTTCCAGTCACCCTTCAATCCTCTATTGTTGTTTGATCTGATTTCTGCAGAACACACAGGTTGCTTCCTACCCAAGGGTCAGCTTCTTGCTCTGCTTTTTGGCTTATGCCTCCTTAGATAACCACCTCCATATTTGTGCTCTTTTGCCTCAGAAGTAGTTTATTTTGATTCAGAACCACTTCCTGAATAAGAAACTGTAAAGAGATAGATTCATCAGACAGGTTCTTTGATACCTTTTGTTCTGTATCTTCAAGCACTTTTTGATTATAATTTGGTTCAACCACTTTGAAGTAGACATCTATGATTTCTCGGAAGTTATAGTTCTCACTATAAATTGCATTAATTTGCATTGTTTTAATTAATTATCTCTGAAGAATTTGTATTACATAATTACTGTTCTGTTCAGATTCTTTAAGTTGCAAGAAACAAAATTCAAATCAACTGTGTGTGGAGGAGAGAGACTTCTTTATCTGGAGTAGTAATGGGATGAGGTCATGGGAGTTCATGAACAGAATATATTATAAAACTAAAGCATAAGGGAACTGAACCTAGAGAATTACTATGAACTGGGGTGGGGCTAGCAAATGGGCTATGTGGTCTCTTCCTTTTTCATGCTATCCTTGCCTTTCCCTGTTCTCTATGTATCTTCCTCTTCCTTGGTATCTACATGTTCCTTTATAAATTTGGGTTATACAATCCATAATAGCTTTTTTAGCTTCTCTTTGCATCAATTGCATTCTCTCTAATATTTTTTTTGTTCAATTTCCAGAGTTTCCAAAGATACAGAGGGAAGAGTGAAAGATTAAGAGAGAGAGAGAGAGAGAGAGAAACAGAGACAGACAGAGAGAGAGAAAACAGTCTGATAGTTCCAGGTCATTTTTAAAAATATATCTTGTATTGGTCAACTTTGCTTCATTTTCATGGTTGTCATTTTGGTCAAATCACTATGGCCATACCACCTTGAATGTGCCTGATCTCATATGATCTTGGGAGTTAAGCAGGGTTGGGTCTGGTTAGTACTTGGATAGGAGACCATTTTGTTCAAATCATTCATCAAAATTGAAACGATATTTTATCAACATCTCCCAATCCCCTTTCATTCTCTAGAAAGATTTCCCCTTGCCCTCAAGATAAAGTTCAGAACTTTAATATCCTTACAGAACTTTTCACCATCTAATCTCATGATCAAGTTTCTAACATTTCTTGCTTCATTTCTCACTTCTCAACCTTGTACTCTGCCTCTCATTATAGTGAAATGACTTCACTTGCCTAGAATATACATGGTCTCTCTTATCTCTGGTGATTCCAGATAGCAAACTCTTTCTGTGCTTGTAACCTCTTATTTAGTATTCAATTTTCAATTTAAACATCACAACCCAGGAAGTCTTATTTAGCTAGTGACTTGACTATACTGCTGTATATTCCCTCGCACTATACTTTCCCTATTATGTCAAAACAATTTATGTTTTGCATGTTTAATTGTTACCTTTTCTAGATAGAATGTAAATTCCACAACACAAAGGTATATGTCTATCTTGCTCACTACAATATCCCTAATAAATAACAAGTACTTCACAAATATTTGGTAAATGAATAAAGACCTCACCATAGGTAACTGGTGCTACTAGAAAGTGAGGGTGAATGCAATTCATGATATTTGGATATACCTTGATTTTAACTGACAAATTCCAAACAAGTCTGTCTGAAGAGAAACTTCCTTTTGTGGGGGCTGTGAAGCTGATAGGTAACATAATCTGGCATTTAGCACAGTACTGACAATCTGATCTCTTTTTATGAGATATTAGGTTGTAAGTACTTCACGAAGCTTAATCCAATACAATTACTGCTTACCCTCTCTCCTTCTATTATAATGGAATTAAAATACCAACTACTGGCCATGATTGCAAGCTCTCGCATGTATACCCTCTGGCACTTGACTCATGCCAATCACTCACTTGCTATGCTCTAGCCTCTTCAATGCCTCAAACATGATTCAATATCATTTCTGTCTCCATCTTTGTACTTATTGTTCATTATATTGAGAAATCTCTTTCCTAGATTCTCATAAGTCCTCATCTTCTTCCCTAGGTTTTTAGCTAAAATATTACCCTTCTCAGGGTCTCAGGTCCAGAGGTCTCAGGCTGGGGGAGCCAGCCTAAACTTCATGTAGGTCAGGAGTGGGGGCTGGATATCTCTGCCAGGGTGCGGGCTGGTGAGGGGTTCCACTCTGGTTTACTCCAACCTCAATCAGACCAGCTCTAGGAATGGAAAAACTAGTTCTCTAGCTTCAGATATAAAGGAGAGGAAAGGAAGCAGTAATGGCCTTGGATATACTCACCACCTGGTGGGTAGGACCCAAGCAGACCATGGTCAGAGTCATTGAGACAAGACTGTGAGGCCAGTGATTGTGATAACCTGTCACAGAGTTCCACCTATATCATCTCTGGAGCTAAGTGACCAAATCCCTGGTCCAGAGTTTTGTGGGATGTGAGTGAAGCTCCTTCCTTTACCAATCAATGGAGGAAGAAAGCCACAGAGATGCAGCTGTGGCTCCATGGCAGAACTGCAAACACGAGCGAGGAAAGGAGCTGGACCAACCACCTGGGGAAGTCAGTCCCCAGCAGGGTGTGTCTCCATGACTGGGAGTTGACTCCCAACCCAAGATGCCAGAAGCACCACCACGTGACAGACACTGGAAAGGACTTGGAGAACGGCACCACACACCTGCCCTACAAGAGACCTGATGTGCTCTGCCTGCTATCCTCCTCAGTTATTCCTGGAGATCCAAGTAGCCTCGTCTATTGCTATCCAAGAGTGCAAGTCACAT
>PVHY01001915.1:0-141279 GCA_004024945.1 Uropsilus gracilis | reverse complement strand
GCGGCGACGGCGGCGACGGCAGAGCCCCCACGTGGGGCGGGGGTGCGCGCGCACGTGTGCGCGGGCGAGAGGGGGGCGGGGAGATTTGGGGGAGGGCGACGGGCGCGCGCTCGCACGCAGTAGCGGCCCACGTGACGGGTACGCCGAAGCTCTGTTTCCACGTGACAGTCAGGTATTCTGGCTGAGGCATAGGGATGCGGTCCGTGTCGTTTAGTCGTGGTCATGGGAGGTTTTAGTTAGTTGTTTTTCTTAGCGAGGGGGGATGGGGCGAGAAATATGAGGCGGAAAGACTTCCTATCCTTTCTATTTTACACTTTGTTATCTCAATAATGAGACACTTACTACAAAAGTCCCGAAACAGAAATTCCTGTAGCGCCATGTTGGTTCTAGGGGAAACTCGCGAGATGGTAGTGGGTTTGTATCGCGAGAGCTCTTGATTCTCGCGGGACCTTGTTGGCAGAGCAGTTGTCCTGGATGGCGGAGCCCTGGGTTCCGGGGGCTTGGGACCCGCAACTCTTTCTATAAGGCAAGTTGTTAGGGAGGGGCCGGGGGCGAGTGCCTCTTGATGCCGGGAGACGTGCTCTGTCAGCTCCCTTTAGTTTAGAAGGCATACATTGACCCCATTGAGGCGGCTCGCTCCTCCTCCCCACCCCCCTGCGGGCGCCCCGCCACCTGCAGAAGCGTACGCACCCCTCAGCCTGGGCTCCTTCTCCCCTGCGCAGTGATAGTTCCATTCCCGTCCCACTCACTGGAATTCCGGAGCCGTGCTCGTGCAGACGTGACGATTCCATTGGATACCGCTTCTCTTATTTTCAAGCGTTCTTGTCAGATTTTCTCCTTGTTGCCTTTTTCTAACGAATTCCAGACCTGTTAACCGTTCTGTCGCTTGTTTCTGCTGCAGTACCTTTCTCCACGACCCTTTCTCAGACACTTAAAACCGCCTTCCGTTTCCTCTCTGTGGGCATCTTTTACTCCCATTTATTTGGCCATCGATCACTTCCTCATCATTCTAACTTTTGTATTTATAGTTACTTTTGGGCAGTATTTGGCGGGATTCCTTCTGCGTCTGGCAGTACGTGATGTCGGAATAAAATCTTTCATTCTCTTTGTAGGTGCCTGTGAGCTCATAACTATTGATAAGATTTGATTACTACTTTTGTTACTGAGGTTGCCATCTTTGATGTTTAGGGAGGGTTTTCGAAGGTAACATGTAAGCTAGATCAGTTTTTTAAAGTAACCGTCTTCATAAAGTTGGATACCAAAGTTTTAGCGGTTTTTCCTTGGATGAGTATTGGCATTATCTCCAACTCTCCAGTGTTAACATACCAAAGTGAATTCACACTTATGTGTGTGTGTGCTTATGTTTTTTAGTATTCTCAGCCATCTTTGGGTTTAGTTAATACTGACAGTGGGGTACATAATTACCAAACTAAGTAGATAGCGAGGTAATCCATGAATTTTTTTTTTTAAACTACGAATGTGTTATATACCTCTACACAGAAAAGTATAGTTAAAACTTTTGTCCATTAAGTTACCTCCCTCAGTCTCACATCTCTGTAATGGTTTTTAGTGGTAGATCCGTGTTCCAGATTATTTACCAAATGTATTAGCGTTTTTTCTTTCAAACGAAGAGGTTGAAAGTATGTTTTCAGAAAACACACTAGTGGCTAGTAGGCATTTTTCTTCTACTCAGTTATATTTTTAGTGTATATATTTGTGGTTTTGACCCATGTATGCATATTCGCCTTTCTTTTTGCCTTTTTTTTTTTTAAGAAAAGTAAATTTCGCTTTCTTGCTTGTACACATTTTTGTGGTATAGTTTTCTGAAAATAATCCGAATAATAGCATTTTAACTTTTTGCTAGAAATGAAATATGCTGATAGCTATGCATAAAATAACGTCCTTCTAAAATTGTAATTAAAGAAATAAATGTAAATAAAGAAATAAATCTTGATCAGAAATATATCGTATATTCTGGGCTATTAGTATTATCTAATTTCATATGAAAGTAGGTGTGGATTTAACTGCAAGGAAAATTGGCTAGAAGATGCTGATTTTTAAATTTTTTATGTTTTTTATATTTTTATATTTTTTCTTTTAGTACTTGTTATGTGCACTATTATAGTCATATGTTTATGTGTTCTTAACTGTGTCCGAAGAACATGTGCAGAAATTTTCTGAAATTTTAAGTTTAATCAATTCAGTTAAAGAAATAGCTCTTACCTTGCTATTTAATGAGCTCGATTGAAGTAGTTAATATAAATAAAAGAACATATAATCAAACCTGAAAGTGCTAAACAATACGTATGTGTCTATAGTGTTTTTACTCCCAAATCTACATATGTTAACTTACCAGACCTATCTCTTAAGTAGTGCCCCCTTTCCTGATGAGGCACTATAATTTTCTGTTGTAATAGTTCAAGTTGAAATTATGTAAATAAAAGTTGAATGTTGAAAGGTGTGGGGAAAAGGAACAGGAGAAGGGGGAATGTATAGGTTGAAATAGTGACATGGAATTGAAGTTATAGACAAAAGGATATTAGAAAGTTAATGGAGCCAAGAGAAGATAGAAGGGTCATGATAGTTGGAGGGTAAATGGTTGACCACAGTATGGAATCGGTATTCCTCCCCCCCCCCCCACTAGGTCTTACTATTTTTGCCCGTGGAACCGCAGGCTCTCGTTGCCCTGGGTACCACAGACTCAAGCAATCCCCAGTCTCAGCTTCCCAGGTAGCTGGGATTACAGGCGCGTACCACCACGCCCAGCTATTTTTTTGGAACTAGGTCTTGCTACAGGCCCCAGGCCGGACTCGAACTGCGATCCCCTAGCCCCGGCCGCTTCATAGGCTGAAGCTTATAGGCACGACCCACCGTGCTCGGCCTGGAATCGGTATTTAATTTAGCTTTTTTCCTCGTAAATAATTTCTTGGACAGTCTACCCTTCTAATTGCTTGATTATCACCTTGTGTAAAAGTCAGCAACAACAGTTTGTATTTAATTGAAACTGAATTCCTTACAAGGACAACCTTCCTGTTAAATAACATTTGTTGAGTACGTTTTGAGATAGAAGTAGGAAATTGTGAAAATGACAGTGAATTCCAAGGCCAAGCTTTGTAATGGTCTCTACTAAGTTTTACATGATAAGTGGAATTTTGGTAGTTCATGTGTGCATCTGATCCTTACCAAGAATGTATGTTCCTTTTAAAATATTTTTGAAACTGTGTTTGGTAGTTCTGGGAATTACCAGTCTTGCAGACATGTACTAGTTAGAAATTTACTGAGAAAATCCCAAGGAAGAGGATGAGCACTATCTTAATATCATTTAAGTTTGAGTAAAATTTAAATAACCAAGAGATTTTCTTTTCCATTTTTCTCAATTATTGCTGTCATCGAAATGAACTGTGAAAAGCTAACGTGCTTCTGATATCATAGGGAATTAATAATAACAATGATGTGACACTAACTTATTTTAACTTGTTTTTTCATAAGGTTTAACTCAGTTTTCATCTGTAAGTCTGAAAACTGTAGACAGTAATGCTTATTTTATATAGTAATTATATATAAATTATATTAAGAATATTAATTTCATTTGCCTCTCTTTGAACCAGTGTCCAAGACATTACAGTAAAAATCTTGATCAGAAATATCATTGTATATTCCGGGCTATTAATATTATCTAATTTCATATGAAAATCGGTGTGGATTTAACTGCAAGGAAAATTGGCTAGAAGATGCTGATTTTTAAATTACTATTTAATGTAGAGGTTGCATACACTGTAGTGCCAATTTTTTTAGTTAATACTCTGATAACCGTAGTATTCTATTAAAAAAAAAAAAGAAAGCAGTAAATATTTCCCAGAATCCTAAGTCTAGACTTTTAAAACCAAGTATGAACTTTATTGTTTTATTTATACTTGTCCGTCTTACCTTTATATTTTTTCTTAAGCTTTTTTTTTTCTCACTTATTTAGGTGATTTTTGTTTTCTGATACAGGTGAGTAACTTTCTCTGAGACTGTCAAGTTATTCACTATATTTATATTGAGAGTCAGGCATCAAATGAAAGTTTTTTGAACACTAGTGATCACAGCCTTTTGAAATAGGTATCCCGAATCTCAAAATAACTGTAATTAGATACAAAAAAACCTATAGCTTTTATTCAGGAACTGTAATTATGTAACTAAAGCTCCTGATTATATTCAGGAGTAAATAACTTAAAACTTTGTAACCCCAACTGTGTTGGTTACCTGAGATTTTAACCCACAGATTACAATCTATGGAGTAGGCAGTTGTAGTTAGCATACTGACTGCTGATGTGTCAAATTATCTCAAGGGAAAAGGAAGGGCTTTTCAAAATTAGATGGAACTAGAGAATAATAGTGTTCTAATGCCATTATAGAGAGTCAACTAGTCCTTTAGTCATTAATTTGAGACAGTAGCAAAGTTGTAGACTTGTTGTGTCACCAATGTTGACCTTAATTATAAATAAACTTTTATCCTATTTATGTCCTGTGTTTATATGCAAGTATAAACTTGGTCTTTTGAAAAGATGATTATAAATGTGTGTTTAAAACTTTGTTAATGAATAAGGTTCAGTTTTCTAGAAAATTACTTAAAAAACTCATTTAATGATACAAAATAAAAACAATGCTGTTGTGTATGGATTTTCCTTTGTTTCATTTCACCACTTTTATTACTTGTTTAATACTTTAAGGGAACCTCCCAAATGAGGTCTTATTATATTTTATACTTGGTATCAGTAATAGACATTAATTTTCTAAAGATGAGCTTATTTGTTGATGAAGTAATTTTCAAAGCTTGTCATTAGAGTTAGTAAATGACCTCTCCGTAGGATTTACTTCTGTTGTTTGGAACTCTGGTATCAAGTATGGATACTTAGGATAACTGAGTGTGCTGAGGTGAGAAATGTTTTATTTAGAAATGAATTTTCTTTTTTGCTTTGCATGGTATACTCAGTCTCTTTTACTGTATTAGTTAAAAATCTTTTGCTTCTTTCAGTGGTGGAGTGATGGTTACATAATATGGACTTAGTTATAAAGGGTGTGTGTGTTTTAGTAATTTTAATGGCTGAATGAGGTTTTAAAATAAAACCACACGAATGTTTTTATATATTTCTTCACTAAAAAATGTATCTTGTACATACTTACAGATAAAGAAATATTTAATTTCATGTCCTCTTTTTCTTTTTTTCTTTTTTTTTTTTTTTTTTTTTTTTTTTTTTTTTTTTTTTTTTTTTTTTTTTTTTTTTTTTTTTTTTTTTTTTTTTTTTTTTTGAGACTAGGTCTTGCTATGTGATTCAAGCGATCCCCAGCCTCAGCCTCTCAGGTAGCTGGGATTAACAGGTCCATGCTACCACACCCGGCTATTTTTTGTTGAGACTGGGTCTCCTATGTTGCCCCGGGGTAGTATGGAACCCATGGACTCAAGTGATTCCTAGCCTCGGCCTCCCCAGGCTAGGATTAAAGGCGCACACAACCATGCCTGGCCCTCATGTCCTGCTTTTTTTTAACCTAATGTTAGTTAATAACATTTTCCCTTTCCTCATGGGTGACTCTTCATAACCATCATTGCAAATGGTTGTATGATGTTACATGTGTAGATATATTGTTATTCTATCCTAATATTTCTGCATCATTAGTTAACATTATGAACACTTACATATAAGGTTTCCTGTATATTATGCTGATATATTTCCAGAAATGACTTTATAGGTATATTTTAGAGACTCATAAAACATCATTTCTATCAAAAGTATCCATTTATAGTCTTTTCTCTTTAGAGTGGCTGTTGCTCTATAGCTCAACATTAAGTTAAAATTAGTAGGATATGTCATATCAGTTTATTTCCTAAACTACTACTGAAGTAGAATATTACTTAATGTTTAATAGATGTTTCTTTTATGAAATTCTAAGGTAATTTTAAATTAACATAATCAAATATTTTGATTCAATATTGTCCTCCTGAGCTTATGAAATGTCTCCAGAAATGTAATAAATAATACTGATTTAACTCTGTACTTTAAAATTTTTCTAAGATTTAAATAAAATAACTTTTGACCATATATGATGCTCATGTAAAGTGAGATTCTAATGTTTTCCTCCAAATTGGTAATTGTCTCAATTCTTTATTAGACCTTTACTTTTCCATATGAAATGTTTCTTTAATGTTTTAAATGTTCATTTTTTGTGTTGTTTTAAAATCCCAAACTTGAAAAATTAATTTTTTTAATGATTCTTAAGAAATACTTAGTACCTTTTGCCTTGCTTGATTTTTTTTTATTGTGTTTTCCTATTGGTTTTCAAGGGTACTTTATAAATTGATGATAATAAAGCTTATTGTGTACAAAAAATGTTTATAATTCCTTTTCTTATCAGTGAAAATTTAAAATATTTTCCTCTTATATGCCAACATTTAGTAGTATTAAATGAAGCAGTTTCTCCTTTCCAATGAAATACAGTGCATGAAATTACTTAGAGGGGTACAGTACTAGAAGCTATACAAAGAATATTTTCGTAGATATCATGGAAATAGAGAAATAAACATCTAAAAGTAGTAATTTGAATCTATTACTTAGGTGTTTGCTTTATTAAATAATAATACATGACATCATGTCACTAATATTTAATGAAAAAGTGCTAACTGGCAGTTTTAGGATTCAGGTTACAGAATCACATCACCTCTGTTAAGATGGCACTGCAGTGTGGTGTGTTTACTGAAATTTAATAATTCTAGGTGAGCACTAGTGAGGGCATTTGTGTCTCAGAAAAGCACTTTTAATACTGAAAGTTTTTATTGTTTGCAAGTGTTTTTTTTTTCTTTAACAATTATTCAAGATCTCAAAACATTTTAAAAACATGTTTTTTTACGTTTTAAGACTGATGACTTCAAGGCTCTACCATTAAATGACTTCAGTGTTTTCTCTTTACACATTGGTGTGATGTTACTGATGGTAGGTATAAAAATCAGATTAACCTTGTGTGAAACCATAATAAATATTTGAAAACACCTGTGTTCTGTGCTTTGGGATCACACAACAAATTGTGATAAGGAATTTGATGTGATGAAATTTCCTTCTACCTTGAACTGGGATGAGAATTAAAAGGAATTGGGGTGTAATTTATACCTTTATTTCTATGAATTTCATAAATGATGAGTTGAATTTGTTAAATCACACTGAAATGGCTCAGGAAATAGAATTTTTATAATTGTATTCTGGCACTTATTTACTCTCACTATTTATTTATATTTGTCACAAGTGTAAGAAAAATAGATCCCACAGGTTGTATGCATTTCCCCATTAGAACATTTATGTATTTCACTAAAAAAAGAAGTGAAATGCTTTCTTTGACTTGTGTGTCTTGTAGAGAGGTGCCAAGATTTTTTTTTCTACTGAAAAAGGTGTGTATGTGAAATTTATCTTTGATCGTCTTTGAACTTTGTAATTCTTACTTGTATTAAATTTTCACTCCTCACCCAGACCTCTGCTTCCTAATCTGAACATCTCCATTCAACATAAATATTTAATGTTGTTTTTAAAGTAATTTGTTTTATATCCTGAGGAAGAAATACCTTCCTTAAAAAAATGTAAATGTGGTTAAAGTATAATAGAAAGTTCACTGTACAGTATAGTTCCATGAGTTTTCATAATGTATACATAATGTAATAATCATTACCAAGAAGCAGAACATTTCACAACCTCATATACTTTGTTGTCCATATTCTGGTCATTAACTCCAAACCGCTCTCCACTCCATGAGAAACTGCAGTTTTGATGTCCAGTGAGGGCATAGAAAAATTTGCTTTTTATCTTTGGTTTCCTTTGTGTTATTGCATCTTTATCCTGTTAGATATGGGAACCTGAGAAATCCTAGAACTCAGTCTAGGATCAGCACTGTGACTTAACCTCTTTAACTTTATGATGACATTCATAGTTTGTTTTTAAGAGCTCAGAAGAGGTGTCATCAACGAAAAACCTCTGCTTTCAGATTATTGTGGTAGACTTTCAGTATTAATTTGGATAAAATGGAATTTCATATTTCTGTCATTGATTGCCCTCAACAGTACCAGTACCTCAGCTATTTTTTTTTTTTTTCTTCATTTAAAATTTTTGTTTTAAAAACTGTAACAGCATTCCTGACCAGATGATGGCTTTTTGGACTTTTATCTTACGACTTGGCAGCTTTCTTTTCATTCTTTGAATTCCTTTCAAGCAGCTATTCTCATTGTAATTTTAATGGTAGCTACCCTGGGGTATCTTCTGTTATTTCAAATGGTATTGTGAGCTAACTCATCCCCCCCCCCCCCAAGAAAAAAGCTTGACTTAGATTAACTATTTTACTTAAGAAATATTTATTCTCTATTAATGAATGGTGTAACATTGTAGTGTGCAGATTCTAGTTCAAGTTATAGGCCACTAAAACATTGAGAATTAGCTGAGAATTTTACCTTTCAGGCTAGCTTCAAGTGTAAATGCAATTTTCTTATCAGAAATTTTCCCTTTGTATTTTCTTTTTCCCATTTAATTTTTAAAAAGCCTTCCTCCCTTCCCTCCCTCCCTCTCTCTCCACCCTGTCTTGCCTAGGGTTGTCTCAAACCCATGGTCTCGAGACAAGTGATCCCCAGCCTCCGTCTCCCAGGTAACTGGGATTATAGACGCTCGCCACCATGCCTGACTAGTGCTGTTTCTTCACATAATTCACATAAGTCGCATGCTTATCCTGGAAGGCAGATACTTTACTTTATAAATGAATTTTGGTTACTGTGATGTTGGTAATTGGGACTGCAATATAAAAATGAACTATAGGTGTTAGATATTTGGTTCAAGAATAATCTCAGAGTAACAACAAACCCACATTTTGAATTTTAGCAGCTTTTTATTTGCTGAGCTTTTGTGCAAATCAAGTTATAATGTTTTCTTTTTGCCGAGAACATTTAAGTGTCTGGGGGAAATGTCAGAGAACTTTATCTCATGAAGCATGAAAGAGTAATACATTTTAGTAACGATTAGAGTTGCCACTGAGTTAGAATAAATGCTGTTTTTGGTTGGTGCATGAGTCAGGATATTTTCCAGTTTGACTTAAACCACATTTTTCTTTCTATAGTTAGCAAAGTTTCACCTAGAAAATTGTGATTCACTTGTAAATATTAGGTATTTTTCAAAGTTTAGCATGCATAATAATCATAATCATCTAGATCTTTATTTTTAGATGAGTTTTATATTAGGTAGATTAGGCCACTTTGAGAACCAGCACCTGCCTTAAGACAAACAGCACCCCAGCACTCCAGCACCCCCCCCATACATCTAGCTGTAAACTTGAAGTGGTAGTTTCCAAAGTATGGTCTGGGAATAGCTTATGAAATCACTGTGTGGGGCCTTGATACAAATGCAAATCACCTCAAATACAGGGGTAGAAACAAATTTTTTTCCCTGGGGGTTTTAATATCAGCAACATTAGTTTACGCAATGTAGCTTCCAAGGGTACATTTCTCACCGGAGCTACCAACTAAATGTCCAGTTATCTACCACCAACCAAAGTCACCAGTCTCCATTCACTCAGGTAACTTGTCATAGTGTGTGTAAGGGTTTTTGTTTTCTTTATCAATGAGATGGTACAGTATTTGTCTTTCTCCTGACTTACAGAGATCAGTATTATAAGCTAGACCTCTAAGTGATTCTGATATGTGTTAAAGTTTGAAAACCATTATTGTAACATTAGTGTTTGTGTGATTACTTAGCACCTCTTAGGAAACTTGATAGAAATTCAAATTTAACCTTTCCCTCCCAGATCTTCTGGATAATAGACTCTTGTTTTAACTGTAGATTCTCCAGTGGTTTAAATGTGTATTGAAAATTTTGAAGGCCTGCTCTAGATGACTTGTAAGTTGTAAAAATAATAGTTAAAATTTAAATTGTAAAACTAATTAAAATTTACTGGACATTTGCTGTGTGCTAGATTACCTATAAATATTGTATTTATTATTTAGTACTCAAACATCTATAAGGATTGTTTCTGTTATCCTCATTCTGCACATGAAGCAGGTTAAGTATCTGACTCTTGTCACTAGGTTTGAGATGCAAACCTAAGTTTGAATATTTGGAGTTTGAGGTGCTTTCATCAGGACCATTGATAGGCGTGTGTGTGTGTGTGTGTGTGTTCGTGTTCATGTGTTTGTGTTCAATTTCTTGTTTTAGAATCCCAGTATTTGAGTGAGATTTTTTTTTTTTTTTGTATCATATTTTGCAGTAGTTGAATTTCCTGTCAGCTCTTAACATTCAAGGACTGTTTTTGCCAAAGTACTGTATCTTAGATGCAAAATAGAACTGGAAGTTGCTGTGATTTGAATAGTTTGGTCTTTAAAATTAGAGATCTCTTCTTAAGTTTATTATTCAAGTTTATTATTACGATCTAAACTCTTCATTCTCAATTTTGATTTCGTGTATAATTTTACTTAGGTAGCTTTTGGGTAACTCTGGTTTAGTGTTTCAGAGATTTTACAGTAATAAGTGGAAAAGGTTCAACTTTTTTTAAAATACTATTTTATTTTGTTCTTTAGGTTACAACCTCTGTTATTATTCCCTCCCCCCCCCCCCCCCCCCAGGTTCAACTTTTATTCCAGACAACCACAATGTAGTTTCATACCTACTGGGCCAAATGTGTTAAAATTACATGTTGGGATTCAGTGAAAATGTGCAGATTTATGTAGTATAGTAGAACTACGTCCTGATATTAGTTTCAGGGAAATAAAGAAGGGATCTTCTGTTTACCTTAATTAATTACTGGGTTTTGGCAGGAGGGTTTTGGAGACAATTCTTTTCAAGTATACAACTCAATGCCTCTTAGTGAATTTACTGTATTGTGCAGCCATTCCTACTGTCTATTTTTAAAACATACCGTAGCCCCAAAAATATTTCTTTGGCCTATTTTAAATGGGTCTCACTTTCACTAGTGCATTTTAGAAGACCTTCAGTCTGCTACCATACTACGGTTTAGTAGTGAAAACCTTAGAAACTTTAATCTG
This sequence comes from Uropsilus gracilis, assembly GCA_004024945.1. Lineage (NCBI taxonomy): Eukaryota > Metazoa > Chordata > Mammalia > Eulipotyphla > Talpidae > Uropsilus > Uropsilus gracilis. Next base: position 130,241 of record PVHY01001915.1, on the reverse strand, counting down.
TATACTTTTTTTTAAAACTCAGTTTAAGAGACAAAAATTATTGTTACAGCTTTTTACCAATCAGTTTGCCTGATTGGTAAGACAGTGTTGGGAATGGTAATTTTTAGATCTGGGAAACGTTCTTTCATTCACTTAATTGGCTAGTTGCAATTTATTAAGAAGAATTAAGAGAAAGGGGACAATTAAGATAAATTTAGTATCTATAATGCCAGTGTTGATTTCCAACTGCAGAGCCCTATTTGCTGGTTGCTTAGCTTCTGGATGACTACTTTAAGCATGCTACTGTTGTGACCCAAATATATAATAAGAATTACTTTTTTAAAAAACTTTTTTGTTTTACTTGGTGTGCTTTAAGAATTTTGGTGATGAATAACAGTATGCTGAATAAGTGGTTTAGCTGATTGCTTTAAGGGCTGAAAAGATATAAATTAAAAAATCATCTAAAAATTTTAGTTAGCAGGCAAAGAAATTATGACAGCCATACAAACAATTTCAAAAGAAAACTTCCAAGAATATTCATACAATGGTTAATATAAAAATGGTACAATGGTTAATATAAAAATGTTGTGTGTCAGTAAGAGTGCTTGGAGATTAGTACTCTGCATCAGTTAAAGTTTATTAAAAAATGCTTAAGCACAGTAAAAAGGACTGGTTTTAGCTAAATTCAAAGCAAGATCAGTAAGGAGGAGGCACATTGAATGCAAAGAAAAATTTAAGTAATAAGAACTATTTATCCTATTTTACTTGTCATATCTAGGATAGTGATTTTCATACTGAAATGTTAAAAAAGCCTTTTTAAAGAAGAAATTTTCTGATAATATGATACAGGGCATCTATTTCATTAAATCTAGGTCTCTGGTTCTAATTAGTTACATAGAGCAATGAAGCAGAATATGTCTGACTGCTTTTTGAGTATGGAGGTGGCCATTTACATTTTTTTTTTGTAAAGTAATACTAAGTTATTAATAAAGAAGAAAGCCTGTCTTTAAAATTTGAAAACTCATTTTATTGTTGTATTTGGAAAGTTAATGTAAACTAAAAATGTTTTTATGAGAAGACATAAGGAGACAGGAGATGATACTGATACATATTTTAGTAATTCTACTTGAATAGATTAAATCTCCCCTAAAACACCTTTTCCAGCTAAAAGAATTTTGCTTTTGTTTCTTTTCATTTAATACTCTCCTCATATATTTACATGGCTTGTTTCCTTTTTAGGTTTAAATGTCACCTGGCCTAAAGCAATTTTTCCTGAGAAGGGAATTTCCAGAGGGCATTTACAGAGACTTTTGGTGTCTCCCACCACCTTATCACCTGTGAACCTCCTCTTAGTCTTTTTTGCTCCTCCAACCCCGTACTCCCCCCATCCCATGCTCTGTGCTTCAGTTTTGCTAAAAATTAGTTTTAAATTTTTCTTGTCTGTTTCATTTTCCACCTTTGTCCCTCATAGGAGACCACCCAGTATTTTTTATTATATAATGTTTATATATAAATTTCACATATTTCATAAAAAAGAGAGTAACTTTAAAGTGAACAGAAATGTATTGTGGGTTTGTCATTGTTACTGTCAGTATTCCAATTCATTTTGGGAGTTGGGCAGTCATTTACTTAGGAGGATGGTGGTTTCAAGCAAATTGAGATTTTTTTTTTTACACATTTTATGACCATGAATCAGTTAACATCTTGTTCCCTAATTATCATCCTGCCATTGACCTTGGAAGCTGCTTTTGTCCAAGTGGATTTTCTCATGTCACAGATTGGCCCATTGAAATTTTTTATCAAAAATTGTCCCAGTAATAACAATGGAATTCCAAGACAATACTCTTTGGTTTTCTGAATTTAATTTGAAGAACATTTGTAAATATTTTGTAACTGTCTTTTAATGTTATCTTCATTGCCTGGTCAGGTTCTATAAATCCTACATAGGTTGCTTCACCATTGGTTGAATTTCAAGAATTCATTTTCTACCTCTCTAGCTAATGCCACAGAAGAACCGAGAAGTTTTCATAGTTTTTTTTTTTTTTTTTTTAAATCTCTGGTGACTCAAAGTAATGTTGAGAAAATAGAGACAGATGCAAAGTCTTATTTAAAAAAATAATAGTTCTGGAACTAAGTTTCCATCCTTGAAGATGTAGAGAAATTATAGGTTCACTTACTAGCATTAAGAACATTACGTTATTTAAAAAAAATTATATAAATTTCTTAAAGTATTATAAAGGGTTCAGTGTCAGACTTAAAAGGTGTATCTAAAAGACCATTTTTATACTTGTTCATTTTAATACTTTTAGTGATCTGCATGTTGTACATACAAAGTTTCTGAACAACTCTTCAAAGAAAGGTTACTAAAGAAACTTATCAGAAAGCACAGTTAACAGTGTAGTGTGGGGCCGGGCACGGTGGTTCGTGCCTGTAAACTTCAGCCTATGAAGCGGCTGGGGCTAGGGATCGCGATTCGAGTCCCGCCTGGGGCCCGTGGCGAGACCTAGTTCCAAAAAAAAATAGCTGGGCGTGGTGGCGCACTCCTGTAATCCCAGCTACCTGGGAAGCTGAGGCTGGGGATTGCTTGAGTCTGTGGTACCCCGGGCAACAAGAGCCTGGGGTTACACGGGCAAAAATAGCGAAACCTAGTCTCAAAAAACAAAACAAAACAAACAAAAACAGTGTAGTGTGCTTGCTTAAAAGTAAGGACTTAAAAAGAAATAGGTAGTTTAAACCAGGCGGTGGCATGTGCCTGTAATCCCAGCTACCTGGCAGGCTGAGGTTAGGGAGATCACTTGAGTCCGTGGGTTTGAGATAACCCTAGGCATCATAGTGAGACCTATTCTCTAAAATAAAAAACAAAAACAAAAACAAAAGAAATAGGGAGTTTAGAATGAAAATATTCTGTAAACAGAGTTCTTCAATTCACCAATTAAGGGATTATACTGAGTTAAAAAAAATGAATCACTCTATATGTTGTATAGACTGATAACATAGAAGAATTTAGCATCGTAGAAGCAAAAAAGAGCAGGTAATTATGATGGGTCAATGAGTTTTTCTCAGTTACTGAAATGGGAGAGTCATTATGTTTTAATTATGAGGCTGAAAAATAAGAATGAGATTATGTTTAAGATAAAGAATAGATTGAAATGAGAGATCACCTAGGCTGTTATTATGGTAATAATGACCTGAACTACAGCAATAACAGAATGGAAGGAAGTGAGCCTTTTTTTTTTTTACACATTTTTAGACTAGAGCTTGTTGATTATATGTTGGTGGAAAAATAAAAGTTAAGATGTCTCAAAACAAAGCTTTTTGGTTTGAATGATTGTTCTTTGAGATTGAGAGACTATTTTGGGGGGGAGGTGGGAAAAATTGACTAGGAATTTATATTTGTTGAATGTAAGGTACTTTTGGGGCATTTAGATTGAGAGAAATCAGTATATACTAGTCTGAAATTTAGGATGGAAGTAGAGTGGAACAAAGAATATGCTAGTTTGAAGTTTAGAATGGATGTTGGAGGTAGAGATACAAGAAGTTACCTGAAAGAGTTATAAAATTTTACTTATGGAGAGAGATCTACAAAGGGACATGATATTTTGGGAGGAATAGAGAATGCATTAAAATGGATGGGAAAATGCAAGGAATGAGACTTGGTCAAGTTATTTCAGAGTTAAGAAAACAAACAATGGAGGGCAAGATGAGAATTTCTAAGAGGAGAGAAATAACTTGGTTAAAAACTTCAGAGGAATTTGAATGAGTTGTGTGGAGAGTGAGAAGAAAAACCTTTGCAGTTAGGGTAAGAGTGGATTTGAGGATTTGATGGAGACTTTTAGGAATTTTATTTTTCATAATTTAAGAGACAACAGAAACATTAGAATTAAAATTTATATTACATAATGTTTGATTATCTTAATGAATTATCTTAATACTTTTTTAAAGCCAAAGATCACATATGACAATTATCCTGACTCTAAACTCCTTTCAATCTGAATGGCCCTTCATCTTTTTTTATTTTTTTTTTATTTATTTTTTTTATTTTATTTTTGAGACTAGGTCTGGTTTTTTTTTGCCCTGGGAACTGCCTGCTGACATTGCCTGGGGTACCATGAACTCAAGCAATCCCCAGCCTCAGCCTCCCAGGTAGCTAGGATTATAGGCATGTGCCATCCCAAGTAGCTGGGATTACAGGCAGATGTCACCACCCCAACTATTTTTAGTGACTAGATCTCACTATGTTGCCTTGGGTGGGTCTCGAACCTGAGGCAGTTCCTAGTCCTGGCCTCACTCCATAGGCTGCAATTAAAGGCATTCGCCACCATGTCCTCCCCCTTCATCTTTTTTGACTTTGACATTTTTGAAGAGTTTAAATCAGTTATTTTGTTTTTCATGTTGCCTTTTTATTAAATTCAAATTTCATATGTACAGATAATTTTAATTCTAGTGAGTGGAATTGTATATTCAAATTTTCCATTTTACTGTATTTGTCACTACTAATAATTGAGACACTTTTTTTGTGACCTTGTGTATAAAACTCCCTTAACAATGACAGAACAACTAAATATCAGAAAAGCTGTTAGGGTTAAACCCCTTTAACGTGCCCCCCCTTTTTTTTTTCAGTCATGATAATTTTGTTTTTGTAGTACCATCTTTTTTTTTTTTTTGAGACTAGTTCTCGCTAATTTTTGCCCATGGAACCACAGACTCAAGCAATCCCCAGCCTCAGCTTCCCAGGTAGCTGGGATTACAGGTGCACGCCACCGCGCCCAGCTATTTTTTTTTGGAACTAGGTCTCGTTGCATACGGGACCCAGGTGGGACTCGAACCGCGATCCCTAGCCCCGGCTGCTTCATAGGCTGAAGCTTACAGGCATGAGCCACCATGCCCAGCCTCTGTAGTACCATCCTTAACTATGGTTTTCTAGTTGGTCTTTACAAATTACAGCCAGGTTTTTTTTTTTTTTTTTTTTTTTTTCTTTAAGTTCAGCTTGTTGGGAAATTGCAGTAGCAAATACAGAGTACTTACATAATTTGAGTTCTCAGATTTTTCCAGAAAAGTTTATAAATGAAAAAATATTTTGTTTACATTGTATGCTCATAAATCTGTAGTTCTGTTAGAATAACTATTTCTAGTTATATATTGAAAGAAGTGTATCAACCCAGAATAATAGAAAACTTGCATTTGGTCACAATGGTAGTAGGGTAGGGAGAAGCAGTATGAAAGCTAGACTCTAAAGTGATTTGGTAGACACTGGTAACTGAAGCATCTTGCTTGAGACACACCTTTCCGTGCTAAAAAGTGAACTGAGCTTTTAGTGCTATTGATAATCGTTATTGTACTGTAGTTTTTTTACTCTTTGTTGTACTTTAGTTGTTTTACTGATTATAGTCTACTAGTTTTAAATCTAATGAACTTGTCGTTGAAATATAACATGTAAGACATCATTAAGTGTATATCGTTAAGTGATTTTTTTTAGAAGTTGAACACCAGGTGTCTAACAACCAGCTCAAAAAAAAAAAAAAATTTAGCAGTAATCCCTTACTGATAGGGTGTGCTACCCCTTTCCCCCATTGTCTCCTGTTTAAGATTGGAGATTTCAAGGACAGATGCTAAAATGTGAGAATGACCTTAGTTGGAATTTCCCTTCAGGGAGATGCAGGAGGGAGGAAGGTAAGGTGAACAGGTTTCCTGGAAGGGGGGAATCAGGGTATATAAAGGGTGTGCAAATGAAGGATTAGGAGGCCAATATGGAGCTCGGATAGAGGAAGAGGTTCAATGGAGGAGAGTTGGGAATCATCCATCTTGTAAAGAAGTGAGCCATGTGGACTTGGCCAAAGGCCACTGGGGGCCTGCAGCCCTTGGCTGGCCTGGGGTAGCCGCATGTGTGCTAAAGGCGGTTAAGGAGTTTGCAGATTTGAACTCTTGTGTTGGAGTTTGTTTTGCTGAGTTTGACTTGTGTATGAAAGAGGCCGTGCAAAAGTTAGGCCTGAAAGTGAACTTTGCTGGTTGGGCACCATGGAGTTCCTGCTACCTGGAAGACAAGGAGAACACAGTGTGGAAGACAAGGAGGAGCAAGCCAAGGGAGCAGCCAAAGGAACATGTCTTCAAGCGTCTGAAGATGAACTCTGTCTGACTGATTTTGGTGAGATGATCAGGACTGAGAGACTGAGGATTTTTGGGCAATCGACTTTGGACAATGCTGAGAGAGATTTTGGAGAATGTTAACGTAATCGGAGTTTTCCTTACATCTTTCTTGTGTAGTTATTAGGATAATTAGAAAATCACTTTGTTAGAAATAAATTAGTCTGCACTGATGGTCTTGCATTGGGTTGGTATTTTGTTTGAGAAGGTTGGTGATGGTGGAAATGAATCCAGAAGAGTTTAAACTGTGTTTTTAAGCTTTTCTGCTTTTCAGTTTTTGTAGCTGAAAGCAGAGAGCAGGTGGCTGGCTTTTGCCTATCAATTGTAAAGGTGATCAGCGAAAATGCTAATGAACAGTGTGTAGCCTGCTTCCTAAGGAGAGAAGCAGGCCTAGGTGTGGCTATTTCAAGGTAAAGGTAAATGATCTGTTTGTAGCCTGCTTGGAAGAGGGAAGCAGGCCTGTATGTGTTCAGTTAAAGTCAGAAAGTTGTCTTTATACCCACTTTCATTATTGTTATTTTTTTCTACTTCCCATCCCAAGGATAACCTTTATCTTGACATCTGGCAACTTATTAGTTGTTTCTGATATTGAAGTTTATGTAAATTGTATATTAATTTTTGAAAGATTTTTAAGCCTCAGTATCATAGTAATTCTATTATAAAATCACAGAATCATGAACATTTTGTCTTTTCCCTCTGGGGAAAATTTTTTTATGTAAGAAAATTTTCTGTAGACAAATTTAAATTTTATATTTTGTATTTATAACCATTTACAACCATTTTGTATCCTTGAGCAAAATATCTAAATGCTTTGTTAAAATTTCTAGCAAGTGTTCTTTTAACCTTTATGGATATCTGTTGTATTTATGATGCAATAGCTGTGATGAATGTTTAAGGTTTGCAGAAATTTAAAATTAACCACAGAAGCCTCATACTGTAATGTTTTTTGAAACGATTATTTTCTCTTATACATCAAAACATCAGATTAGCATCTTTTCAATTTTAAATTATCTAATTTTGATTAGGTATTTGAAAAATTAAAGTTGTGCTCTATCTTATCAGGAAAATACATGTGGACAAGCTTTCAAGTATGAATTACTTGTACTGCTGGCAGTAAGTTTAATGTTACTGAATCTGCAATAATACCTTATGCTAAAGAAGTGTCTAAGCAGAAGCACACACATAAAACAAGGTTAAGGTTGATGAAGTGATACAAATGTGACTAGTCATCCAGGAATTTATTGCACTGTGCTTTTCCCTTAGGAGAAATGATTAAATCACTGTTTGTGGCACGTTTATGGAAAATAACTTCTGCGTATGAGAATTGGCCAAACAAAATTTATTGTAGTAATTAGAAGTTTTTGAAACTTGGAAACCAGTTTGGAAAGTCCTTACCCTCCCTTGCAGATTTCTTAGAGGTGGTAGAGAATCCACTTAGCAATGGATTGGCATGTTGGGGAAAAATTCTTGTTCTCTCTGTGAGAGGATGACATTAAATATATAAGAACATAGAAGGATTACTGTACCTCTGATAAGATTCAGGGCCTGCATACTTTGACACTGATATCAAAAGGTATTTCTGGGAGGACTTTGTCCTAAGAGAGGGATGGTAAAATAGCCGGATTTGTCTCTCCACTAATTTATTTACTCTATAGTCATTTCCTAGCCTGAACAATATAGAATTTTGAAATCAGGTGTAGCAAGGATTTTAGAGAAGGTCAAGTAAGCATTTATTACTGTGACTGACATTAACATTCGTGAAGATAAAATTCTGAATAAATTAATAGAAATTAGCTTTTTTTACAAATTAGTGTTTTAAGGCAAGCACTTAATGAATTGTGATTATTTGTAAGCTTTTCAAAATAATGGGTCTAGTTAAGCAAGTGTAAGAAAAATCATAGATTGATTAAGAGGAAAGAAAGCATTTATGGGCTGGGCATGGTGGTGCATGCCTGTAAGTGGCAGCCTGTGAAGCTGCAGCGGGGACCAGGGTTCGTGGTTTGAGTTCCACTTGGGGCAAAGTAGTGAGACATAGTTCCAAAAAAGTAGCGGGGCATGGTGGCATGCGCCTGTAATCCCAGCTACCTGGGAAGCTGACGCTGGAGATTGCTTGAGTTTGTGGTACCACAGGCAATGTGAGCCTGCGCTTCCATGGGCAAAAAAAGCAAGACCTAGAAAAAAAAAAGCATTTATGAATGTTGAAGATAATAGAGGTATATTTACATCAAACATTTCATAGACTATTGAATTAATATGTAAGTTGCAAAATTTCATTAAAGATGAGTAGCTGTGCAGAGCTGAACTATATGTACTAATCCTAAATGCACAAAATATGCTTAGTTGTGTGTCTTGATTGAAATACGTTTTTCACATTTTCTACCACTCTTTGAGTTGTCTTTTCATTCTCTTAACGGTGTCTGGCTGAACAGAAGTTCTAAATCATAATGTAATCCAATTGGTCAATTAACAAAAGTATCACTTTCTGTGAACTTTGAAGAAACTTTGCATAATGGACTATCATGAAGATAGTCTTTTTAAAAATTACTTTTTACCTTTCACGTATAGATTCAATCTGTTTGAATTGAATTTTTGTATATAGTATGGGGTGTAATAGTCAAAATACATTGCATTCCATATAGAAAGCCAGTTGATTCAGTATAATCTATTGGCAACCTTCCTTCACTGTAGTGCAGTTTCACTTTTGTCCTAAATCAGGTGATGACCATATTTGCTCATACCCCCTTTTTTGATTAAAAAAAAAACAATTGTGCCCTTTAAAATTTAACACTCAATCAAAGTCAAGGTAATTATAGAAGAAAAAAATTTAATCTTGGTGTTAGCACTTTTTTGTTGACATTTATCAGCATTAATTTAATTGATTTAATTCACTCCAGATTATTCTTATAGGAGATTAAATGAATATACATATAGTAACAAGCAGTTTCAGTATTAGCATTGCTTTGTGTTCAGGACTCATGAACTAGAAAAGGGATGACTTTACAGTATGGATTTGCAGTTTTATATGTTACTGTTTTTTCTTTAATTTGCTCAATAGAGCTGAATGTCCACTACAGAAATAGACATGCTTTGCTGGTATATAATTAAAAACATTTCAGATTCTTTGAGTCTGAATGAGTTAGCACCATAGAGAATGACTTTAGATTTTACCTCTGGAAAGGGTAAGATGGTCTGACTTTATTCTCTGTGTGTTTATTCCAGAACTAATGCTAGTATAGCCAGTGGAAAAAATTCAAAGTCACAAGAATGATTAATCTTAAACATTTCTGTTTTTTTTTGATGCTGAATCAAAAAATAAAATCACTAGTAATCAAAGGAAATTTGGGGAACTATATCAAGGTTTTTTCATTTTTTGAACTTGGAAAACTAATGAAGACTTGTTTATGTTTTTTTGAATTTGAATGAATTGTGTGGAGATTGAGAAGAAAAACCTTTGCACTTGCCACCTTGCCCGGCAAAATGAATTGTTTCACTTGCCATCACATGTTAATGAAATAATTCACTTTAAAAAGATAGTTTTCATGGAAAGATATGTATATTTGAAACCAAAAACTCTTTTACTGGCAATTCATTCATAAATTCATTTGAAAAATAGGATAGTACTTGTGAGTTTTATCAGAAACTTGAAATTTATCTTCTATGTTGAGTTTGATATAGGTATTTATGAAAGAGAACTTGTGGTTTGTGAGTCATAATAATATTTAATTATGTTAATTTATACAAAATGTAATGTTTATGTTAATTATTCCGGTCTTATAACTGCTTTTGTGATTGCAATCTGTGTATGTAATCTTTTTCCTTTAGACTTCTACTAAACTGTTTTTTGCCTGACTTCAAAAGAATTTAAGCTAGATCATTCATTTGATGCTCTGGTTACCCTTTTTCCTAATGCTCTATAAAATAAGTACTACCAAAACAAAATGATTTTCATTTACTACCTTAAAATTGTCAGCCTAGGAATGATATGTTTTGAGAAGTGTAAAATAAATTTTATCATAAATCAGTATTTAACTCTGAAATTTATAGGAAAAAAGGGGAAATAATTTTTAGTGAGTGTGTAGCCTATAGAAATGCTTCCAAAGGTGTTTAAAAATGTTTATTTCCTTTTATTGACTTTGATGTTATTTTATTCAGTATGCCTTTGATCTACTAGTGTGAAATAGATTATTGAATAATAAATTGAAATGAGTTATAATTTACCTTTAATATTTTTTATGTGATGTCACAATATAGACATACTATATGTCTGCAGTGATTGCTATTGTATTTTAATTAACAATAAAAGATAAATTTGTAGTCTATTTCAGTATAACTTAAAAAAGTAATTACAGGATTGATGTGGGTTTATCTACTTTTAATTCTATTTAGAAAACAAAAATTTTTATAGAAAATTTCACATCAAGAAAGAGTGGCATAAGTTGATAAAAAGAATCTTTAATTCCAATAAATACAGTTTTATAGAAGAAAATGAAGTATATTTTCCATAGTTTACTTACTTTACTGAAAACTGATTTTGGGGATTTGGTAGCTGAAACATAAAGTTTGGTTTCTTTTTTTATTGTTATTCTTATTTTCTTTTATTTAAAATTTAAGATCTCTTAACTGGTCCTGCTTCCTCTAAGTGACCTCAATTGGGGAAGGGGGGAGAAGTTTGATTCTTTGGGTTTCTCTCTTCCAGGTTTTGACCCATCTCTCTGATGTCTCTGTAGTTTGTTTGTTTGTTTGTTTGTTTGTTTGTTTGTTTGTTTTGAGACTAGGTCTCGCTATTTTTGCCTGTGGATCCGCAGGCTCTCGTTGCCCGGGGTACCACGGACTCAAGCAATCCCCAGCCTCAGCTTCCCAGGTAGCTGGGATTACAGGCGTGCGCCACCATGCCCAGCTATTTTTTTGGAACTAGGTCTCGCTACGGACCCAGGTGGGACTCGAACCGCGATCCCTAGCCCCGGCTGCTTCATAGGCTAAAGCTTACAAGCACGAGCCACCGTGCCCGGCCCTATTTTTTTTAATTCTCTCTTTTATATTCTGATTTGTAGGTATCGGTGCCCTCTGAGTTTCTGTCCAAAAGCCACTATTGATTTGCCTTGATTTGCTTTCACAATTTCAGCTATAAATCATAAATTACCTTCTGTGGAATGAGTAGTCTGAAATTTTCTAATTTTAAAATGGAATAACATAGTCTTTCACTGAATATTTTATTCTCTTCAATGTTTCTTTGAACAAATTACCCTTGTGCTGTGGATGATTAGGTAGGTACATGGGTGAGTGGGTTGGGTGATAGAGGAAAGAGAATTACATAGTTTACTAGTAGGGTTTTTATTTGGACAGTAGGATTATTTTGTAGTGCCATTCATTCAGATAAGTAATTTTGATGGAGGAACCTGATAGTGGTAATTGCAGCTGAAGGGAAAATGGTGAATTCATTTTTGAATACATAAAGATATGAGACTGTTGTAGAGTCCAGTCAGTAGTTGGATATATAGAACAGAAGCTCTGAAGGAAAATGTAAAAGCTGTCATAGATATAATGAGCTCTCAATATTAAGTGTATTTATGTGCAAGGGTGGATGAATTAAGGAAGTAGCAGGATATACCATGCTAAAACATTAATGCTTTACTCTCAGCAAAGAAGAGTAGTTTAAGAATCTTTTGACTTTCTCACAAAGTCACACATCCTGTGTATTAGTGAATTTACTTTGAAACATCCCTTCAAAATGCATGTTGAAGTGGATTTCTTACAACTTCCACTCATGTTACGTCATTATTTCTTCTTTAGCAATAAAATCCTTTAATACCATCTTCCATGTTTCTGGTCTTCTACTGTTTATAATCTGTCCTATGCATAGCTTGTGGTCCTTTTAGAACGTCATATTATTTTAATTCTTTAATTAGAATTTTAAAGTATCTTTCATCTCAAAATTCAGAGTCCCTACTGTGGCCAGTAGAGGCCTACATACATGAATGCAATAAATGTTAGATCATTAGAGAATTTCTCCTAAACTACTCCGTTTTTTCATTGTCCTATCCCCATCCCCTTTTTCTCTCTCCTTTTCACCTGGCATAATTTATTTAAACTGTGTATACACTCTGGAAGGAAAGGCAAGGAGTTTTCCTTCCTACTTCCAGTGCCCAGAATAGTACCAGGATCACAATTGACACCAATTTTTGTTTGTTGAATAAAAGTGAGAGACAGTGTTGGATTGTGTAATTTTCCTGCTTAAACTTTTATTTATTCTTTCATTTGCTTTAATCACATTTATTTGTTGTTGTTTGTCCTTACACAGTGGCATTTTTCTGTTACACTTGCATGTCTGGCAGTTTTTGATTAGATGTAGACATTGTCAGTTTTACTTTGTTGGTGCTGGACGATTTTGTATTCCTACAAATATTCTTCAGCTTTGTTTTGAGACACAGTTATCCTTGGAAATGACTTTTGTTTTGAGATTTATAAAGATACCTTTTATTGCAGTGTATTTTATAACTTCTATTTAATAATTACTGTTAATATCATTGTATTGATCATACAAATTAAACTATCATAGGTATGTCTATGCATAAGAAATATATACGTACATTTTTGTTTTAGGGTTTGGTACTATGTGAAGTTTCAAGCAGTCACTGGAGTCTTGGATGAAATCTTGCTAGATAAAGGGGAGCTGTTATTTTTTGGACTCCTGTGGTAATTCACTATGTTGTATCTCTATAAGAGAAATACTATATGTAATTGTAATTTACTACTATGTGTGTTGTCCTAACTCGGTATTTTGATAGCTTGAAATTGGTCCAATATCTGTCGCACAACAGATACTGGTAATTCTATAAAACAGACACTATAAACCGTTTGACTGTCCCTAGTTGTTACACATTTTCCCTGGCAAAAGGTATCTTTTTCCTGTATTCCTTATGGGTGGTTTTTCAGGCTGTGGGTCCATGACTAACTATAATCAATACTTGGCTCAAGACTTGAGAGGTTTCCTTGTTTTTCCATTGTCTCACTCTCTCTGTGTAGCTTCCCCTTCTGTCTGGTACAGTGTTGTGGGAACCATAGTTAATATAGTCTGTCGAAACGCCTTCAGATTCTTAAATCAGGAAGATCATTGAACATGGCCTGCCCTCCTATCTCTGCACCCTTGGGATTCTCCAAGCAGTATGTTGAGACAGTTGACTTTGTCTCATTTATTTTTTTTCATTTTCATTTATTGCTGTCCTACATTGTCTGGTTTTCAATGTCTGAAAAGCATTTTAATAATTAAATTGAGAATGTGACTATTATCTCTTATTCTCTCTTGAGAATTCTCCTGAGCAGAAGTCCTTTGAAAGACTTTTTAGATGACAAAGTGGCAGGGTGTACATTTTAGGTGATGCTATAGACAGTGCATTTGTAAGGAATACTTAGAGGGACCATTTGCAAGTTACATGAAGACCTATGGTTAGTGATGAGTATTATCTGAGAGAGGTGGGGAACAATTAGAGAAAAATGTAGGTGGAATCTACGTGGGTCATAAACATTTATACTTGAATTACCTGGACTTGGCAAAATGGAAATTCTCTGCTCTACCCCACGCTTATTGAATCTGACTTTCAAAGAATAGAGTTTATAGAAATTTGCATTTTAGACAAGTACCTAGGATGAGGTTTATTTATGAATGCCCAAGTTTTGAAGCAACTGATGTAGGTGTTTTTCAAAGTATGATTCTCATTTTTGGAATACTCTCCTCCTCTCTATCCCCATTGGAATAACCTCAAGTGCTTAATTAAAACCAAAGATTTATGTATGCATATCCAGAACTACTGGGTGATTGAGATGAGGATCTTCTGTAACTCTGAAAAGTAGTAGTCAGTTATTGTCTCCATCTTAGATGAAAGCATGAAGTACAGAAGTGCAAAGTGGTTTGCTTACTGTCAGACAGTTATAATTATTACTGCAGGTAGGCAGTTACTGTCATCTTCCACCATATCTGATGCTTTTCCTACTACCCTTCTGTTGACTACCAGATAGGTCTGCTTCTTTCTAAAATCTTTAGAGAACATCTAGGACACTGAACCTATAGTGCTATACAATTTTCAGAGTCTGGAAAGTGCTCTTCTTTGATCATACTTGGTACTAAATAAAAACGGGTTCAACTGTCTACAGTAACTGTGATACACTTGACTGTCTGAGAAGGGTGTTTCTGCCTTTGGCCACTACTACCTTAATGCTATTTTCAACTTATCTTTAATGGCCCCTTTTAAATCATTTGAGACATGTATTATACATACTTACTATTTTCATTTGTAATGGATGAATACTGGGATACTAAGTATGTGAGTCTGTAGTATATAATCCTTGTTTTGAATGTCTTATAAAATAAAGAAAATTCAGCATCTTCTATTTTAGGTTATATTCAACTTAGACTTTACAGTTTTATAGTAAGTTGTGTTGACATAGCTTTGCTGTATCACTAGAACTGATAATATTTTCTAGTGAGATTTTGGTAGTCTTTTGATATGAATACATTTTGCCATGAATCTGAGATCCTCTAATTTCTTTAACATGGTAGTACCAGTGTTAGACAACAAACAGTAGGAAAATAATTATTTTCAGTCAGAACTGGTTTTTGGACTTATCTTTAGATATTTTGAATAGACAACAAATTTTATTAATACAGGAAAACAAAGTTCTATAGTGAAGAATAAATAAGGTCTTAGGAATTGAACTTACATGGTTTTCCATTTGTCTGCTTTTTAAAAGACAAATGAAAATAGATAAGTTTTTTAAACTTTTGAAGGTTACTCAAATAAAACTACTGTAGCTGTTAAAGTTCAGAGTATTTTATCTGCTATAGAAAGCATATGTATCATTTGTTTAAAAAGCTTAAATTTGAATTAATTTTAAATGAAATGAGGAATGCATATGGGTAATAATGAGTTTTGGCTAGTTTTAACTTCCTGGCTTGTTACAAGAGAATTTTTAAATTTAAAATTTAGGAATTTTAAGTTTAGGAATAGTTTGCTTTGTGTTCTTTCCTGGGATACTTAAGTCATTTTTAACATTTGAAAAGGAATAGAGAATTCTTTTAAGATAGCAGAGTTTCTTAATCACTATTATTAATGAAACTGTGAGGAGGTCTGGCAGGTTGATAGTTCCAATAATAGGTTTTATCCACAAAGCAGGTGTAAAACTATTTTTTTTTAATGTAGGAATTTGTGGATTTTGCAGGGTGAAGCATTTTAAAATGCCATTCATAGTTTTCTTTCTTTGATATATATGAATAAATTTTTTAACTAATAAGCTCCTTGAGATGACTTAGTTTTATTATAATGCTTTATATTTCATTATAAACACACCATGATATGTTCCACAGACTTGTAATCTTCAACTATAAGCTGCATTTTTAAGAAGCTTTTAAGGAATGTATAGCTATATCTTGATTTATTCATTTCTCACATTTATTTTCTACTTACTTTGAAAATAACTGACAAAATAGTCATAGATGGGGATAGTCTAACCAAGTCAAAATTTTAGGCCATCAAATATTTTAGAGTCACATTTAATGGAAAAGTCATGAAATAAAAAATGTTTTTCTATTAATGTCTGACTAATTATAATTTCTGGGAAATGAATTAGGTTTGTATTGGTAGTCAGAAGAGGTATCTAAGAAGCTTTGAAATTGGTAAGAATTTTAATCTAGCATTAAAGTTTGAGATAGTGTATGTGAGTACTTGGAGTACTTGGAAAATAATTTTTAAGAGTGGTAGCCTATCATTTCAGTTTGTTGGCTATAAATGTGTGTAGCTAAATATATAAAATTATTTGTGAAATTTATTAGGAAGTGAAGTTCTGTACAGTTTAGAGGTATTGTCAGTTTTATCCACAACTCTGTAAACAGTAACACATCCATAGTGACAATATTGTGATTTCCCTTCACAGATATCAAGTTGTGCTAGTACAACCATATAAATAATTAATACCTGAAGTCTCAATATAACATGGATATTAACAGTGATGACAAATAAATACAGACGCTTGGGAATCAAAATACTAGGCGAAACACTTTTCAAAAGGTAAGAAAAAATGTAATTCTAATTAAGGCCAAGTGGACTTTAGTTAGTAGAAATAATTGACTAAAAGTTTCTCTTTCAGTGTATTGGGGCTTTTAAGAAACACATCTACATGATCTTGTTTATTTTAGTTAACTGATAGAACTGTGCTATAAGTATCAGTTCTTTTCTGAAAATAGCAGTTGCAGATAACCTTGCCTGGTAAAGATCACAATTAACTGTTCATGTGGTGAACCCCATTCAAATAGGGCAGTGACATGAATGGATCTTGATTTGAGTGCTTAGGATCAGTATGTCCACATTTACATATAGACACACCTTAAATTATGGAGATCCTTTTTGTCTTACCACCACCACCACCACCACCACCACCACCACCACCAAATACTGTAGAGTAATGTTTTGCCAAGTTATGTGAAAGGCTTTAGGACTGGAGTTAAGTTGACAGTTGGAATCTTTGTTTTGTAACTAGAGTGAATATTCTAGTTGGGTTATTTTTTCTAAGTATATTTTTTACATAGTCTCCTCATGTTAACTTGACATTTTTATATGAGCTGTTAAATGATTTAATTTAGACAATTTTGTTACTTTGTGCATTTCAAGAATTTAGTCAGGCACATTTGGGAAAGGTTGTATTCATAGGTAATAGATATGTTTTCCCTTCTAGCTGACTAATAGTGTTAATCTGTTTTTATTAGGCAGTATACTTTTTCTTTAAAATGATTTTAAAAGAAAATGAGACATTTACTAGGCATTTACCAGTTTAAGAAGTTTGATAATTATTGTTACAAAATTGTAATACTTCACCAAAGTGATACTTTCAGAATACTTCATTTTATGTTTATAATAAAGTGACAATTTTCATCATAAACATTGTTTGCTAATCTTTTTCTTGGTGATCCTCCTTGTTTCTAAATGAACACTCATAATAACCTATTTAGCCAGACTGTATATTTCCTAAAAAGTATATTATTATACAGTAAAATGATATAATTAACCAGACAAAGAAATGGAATTTAATTAGGTTCATAAAATTATCTGACTAGTTGACATTAAAATCAGAAACTGTTGTTCTTGTCCTTGTTGAAAATTCACATGCCAAAAATCGTTGAAATTTCCTCTTACAGTGAGATTTTATGCCATTTCAGTAGCCTTCAGGATACAGAAGACTTGGTTGATTTTTTGGTATACTTATCTACATTAGTTTTATTCAGTCTCCAAGTTTGGATACTTGATACCCAAAATTTGGGAAGCCTTCTAAGGCTAAGATTATAAATTCTGTGTAAGAAATTTTATGAAGGGCAGTCTTCAGTTTGCTGCTATGTTGCATCAAACTCTAGAGGAAAACTTGGGTCTGTTTGAGTCAAACTAATACCAAGCTGTAAGAATTTAGAGTGTTTTATATAGGTTTTTTTTTTTTTTTTTGGATTGTTTTTGATTTCTAAAAATTTTTTAACAAAGAATTACCAAGGGTGTTATTATAGTTACTCAATTATCTGCTGTTTCCTCTTTTGTAGAAGGGGTAAATCTATTAGCATAAGTTAAATTTGCTTCTTTAATTTTTTTTTTAACTTTTATTTTAAAGAAAGGAATTTAGGAGGTTCTAGTATTCTTCATGGCTGAAGCTGAGAGTCTGAAACCCTGATGCTTAAGCTCTATTGTAGATCATAGCTCCAGTCCTTCAGGATTTAAGAAAAAGAAATATTATTTCCACAATGATAGATCTTTGGTTGTACAGGTAAGTTACTTAGTTTTGTAGTAGTGAAGACAATTGTAGTTTTTTTTCTCTTTCATTGTTATTTTTCTCTGTTCTTTGCATGGAAAATTGCCTAGTCTTGACTAACTCTTCATGAGTATGAAGCTATAGAGCATGGATTAGGGATGAAACACCTCCACAGTTTTCTAGCTAGGCTATCAAGGACGTGACTATACACATTGGAATCTCTAGAGCATTCTATGATTGGTATCTGTCCTAGATATTTTTTATTCTGAGGCATTCTGAACTGTCTTGATTTCTGTTTCTGCCTTTGTATTTTTTAGGTGTGTATTCCTTCAGAACTCTGTCGTTTCTTTCTGTGCCTCTAAATGGGGCAGACACTATAGAGTACCCAGGCTTCAAAAGTGAATATTAAAAACTTTAAGCTAAATGGCAAGGTGGATGTTTCACTCTTCTACTTTTAATCTTACTGATACTTATAACTTATATAGATATAGTGGCAAATCACTCAGTTGTAGCAATTTGTCTTAAAAAACTACTTGACAGGCATAATCTGAACCATTATTAAATTGTTCATAGTTATGTTCTAGACACATAGAAAAAGAATCATATTGTAATACTTGCCCAGTTGCTCTTGGCTCTGTTTGCCTTCCACTTTGGTTTGTTTATATGGCGATATGCTTGGTTTCCTAAAAATCATTCAAAAAAATATTCTAAATATTATTAGAATAGTTATTTATATCATACTACATTGATAATTGTAGTAGGAATGAAAAGTTACAATGTTTCTCTTACATCTGTCCCAGTTTTCTTTTTATTAAATAAGAGTGATAACTGGAGTAGAGTTTTATTTAGTGGGCCATTTTGATTTTTGTTTTTCCTTTTCATATTGATGAATTCTGTAGAGGTGATAACAGATACTGGAAATTCATGATCTAAAACATAGTTAACACTGTTTCAGAAACTGTTCTGTATCTTATAGTTAGGTCTGAAGCAATAATAGATTCATTTTCCAATAGCAAAAAGGTTAAATAGGTGTAATTCCAAGTAGGAGTTGAAGGTTTGAGACTCAGTATATGAGTGTGCAGGCTGACATTTGATTGACTGTCCTCAGACACACCCTCCAAGAGGACAAAAACTTAGTAAAGTAGGGAAAAGATGAAGGGAGTCTGTTTGGTTCTTGTGATTTTATTTTTTCCCTCTGTTCTAGAAAGTACCGTTTTCATTAGTTGGTGAGTAACATATTGGAAAAACTTCAGTTTAATTGCTAAGTTGGTCTTTGCCCATTTGAATATATCAATTCAGTGTTTCCCTTACCTCTAAAATTAAAGTGGTTGAATTTCCAATTATAATTGGATACTGGCTAAAGTGTTCAACATGTGCCATGTAAGTAGCTAGCAACATTTTCTGAAATCTTTAATTTGTAAATGTGTTCCTTTCTATTCCTTTAACAGCATTTTTCATAGGGATATAACTGTGCTCCAAACTTCATTGAATTTCTCTAGTAGTTCTGTACTGTAAAGCTAAAATGAGGAAAACAAACATTTTAGTCTATAATTCTTTGCTTAGCATGACAAATCAGTGTTGAATTTGGTTGAGATAATCAGTGCATTTTAAGTCCCTTTTGATAATGGAATTTACTCAGTTTATTGACTAACTATATTTACTCAGTTTATTTACTAACTATAGAAAGTACATACCTGTATAGATGCCTATCTAAATAGAAAAGATACAAAGAAAATATAATATGTTAATAAATTAATTTCAGGTAAGGAATTTTTATAGTATTCTGTTACAGTGCTTGAGCCAAAGAGATCATGCCATTATTCATGAATTTGTTATTACTGTGATTAAATTGGTAAAGAATACATTTAGATTTAATTTAGTTTAAAACTTGACTTTATTATTTTAATAGAATACTGTTGTTGGCAAGCAGTGGTAAGGCAATGCTCTTAGACGCTACTTGTCATATAAATAAACAGGGGTCCATTAATTAAGAACTGGACAGGATCTGATATTGTGCAATTCTAATATGCTTGCAGTAGATGCCTATAGTGCTTATTATCAGATTGTACTTTGAGTTGCAAGAGTTTGAATTACCAAACTTGTTAGGAAGTAGGTTCTCCTTAAAAATGTCCCAGGAGCAAGGATTTGAGAAATCTAAAATATGGGCTTCTCGTTGTCCTTGTTGGATGGAATAAACACATTTTTAGGGGGTAAAAGAAGCAAAAACTAATAAGTATTTTGACCGTGAAATGGTAAAGCAATAAAATATAATCATTATGGGTGTTGTTCCATAGTGACAGTTTTGTAAATGCAGCACTATGTCTTAATTCATTACTAATAATGAGAAAGAAGTATTGTTCTCATTCAGATTAGTGAGGAAGGGTTAGGAATGCCAGTTACTTGAATCATTTTAGTTTTACACAGCCCTTCATTGGCATCACATTTTAAAAAGTAGTGATTAACGGATTCAAAAAAATTTTAGAACCATAAACTATAAATATTAAATATTAATATCTCTCATAAGTTTATAAAATTGTTCTTTGTATATTTCCATAGGTGTTTTAATATTTAAAATTTGCAGCCTTCAGATTTAAGAGTTCAGATTTGGGTTCATGAAGCAAATAACTTGATGGCAAGTTTATTTTGTACTCTTTTAAAACATTGTTTGAAATTTAAGTTGCTTGTTTTCTTTTTTTTTGAAAAAAAGGTTCTTAGCCTTTTGGCTAAGATTAAGTGAAGTTTAACTTGATTTTTTTTTTTGTTATGAAAAGTAGAAATATATAGAACATCAATGTATATTATTTCTCTATAAAAATAGGTTGTAATCCTGACAATATTTTAGCAAAAGAGAATTACTTGTCAGGTTTCCCTAAAGAAACCCCAAGCAATAAAAGCATGAGAAAACCTATTTTTAATTTCTGATTACTGTCCCATACTTAACTGTTCACATAATTGTTATAGAATTTTTGAGAATAAGTTAATCATACTTTAATCCCAGGACTGATTTTATTTCTTACAAGATTTTCTTAAAATGTTAATTAAAAATGTAACTGTGTCATATTTTAAAGAAGAAAAACACTAAATTCAACTAATGTACATATATTACAGAACATTTTCTCACATGTTGTTAATGGCAGAAACAGGAAGACAATTCTTCCCCACTCTCCCTTTAAAAAAATTGTGCTATATTTTCTGTAATTCTTAATAACTTTCTCATTGTTAGATAGTTATATTAGATATGAAGGAGAGATTGTATTTGATTTGCTGGGGGATGGGAGTAGACTGACATTTAGAGGGTTATAGGAGAAGGGATGCTGTGGAAAAAAGGAAGGAGAGCTTTATGACTATATTTCAGCCTGTATTGGTTCTCTTTCTCTATTCATCCTGGAGTTAGGCAGTGAAGTGGCAAAATACATTGTGAAAGCTAATAAGCAGAAGAGAAGCATAAGAATTAAGTGTTAAAATGCTAACAGCTTCTTTATTCTGCTTGATTGGGAGAACCTGTGTAAAAAGTACTAATCCACTTTTATCCAAATGGGTCAATCAGAACATTTTTCAATTTCCCTTGAATTTCTATTAGAAACAGCAAACATCCACAGTAGAAAAACCTGTTCATCTCCCAGCACACATCAGAATTGTGGCACACACATGAATATATGTGTAAAAAAATGATATAGTTTTATGTCCACTTTGAATTTCTTAAATGTAATGCTTGCTTTAGGGACTTCTTAACCTTTACCTCTGTCTTTAGAATACTCTTTCATTTGCTATTATGGCTCTTCTTCAAGAGACTGGGGAGGCTTGTCTTTTAGGTTTGAACTCTTAGTCAGTACAAAATAGTATTATGATCTCTCTCCATCTGCTTAATTAAAAAAATTCTGCAGCCAAAAATTCTTGGATGCCATATAGTTTGTTATCAAAAGATTTGACATGAAACTCATTTAGTAAGAGCAAACTAAAAAAGTGGAGCTTGCCTTTCTACCTCTCAGGAATGTTTTGAGAGAACATGCGAAATGATTGGGTTAGGTTTTGTGCCTGTTGCTATGTAAATTTAAGATAATTGTTTTAATAACTGAGATGGAATTCTCTTTCTGAAAGAGATTTTTTTTGGGGGGTCCTTTGTACCTAAGGGGCAGATACATAGTGAGGCAGATTAAGAGCATGTTCTTTGAAGCATTGCCCTGCTACTTACTGTGTGACTTTGGACAGATAACGTAAACCTTATGTGCCTCACTGTCCTATTTGTAAAGTAGAAATAATAACAGCACTTACCTAAATTATGAAGCTTAAGTGTGTTAAACATACTAAATGTGATGTAATTGTTAGCTATTATTAATTCCATTTTTTTTAAATGTTAAAAAGATAATGTAACATAATTGATTAATATTGTCTATATTGGGATTAAAAATTTATAGCTTTTCTACTTTTGTTTTAGGTATATTAATGATTACCTTTTCTCATTATTTTGTTTACATTTTTGAAGGTTTCCCAATGAGTGGATCATGATGACCGTATTGTAGGGACTTGCCATAGTATGGCTGCTTCCCGATCTACTCGTGTTACAAGATCAACAGTGGGGTTAAACGGCTTGGATGAATCTTTTTGTGGTAGAACTTTAAGGAATCGTAGCATTGCTCACCCTGAAGAAGTCTCTTCTCATTCTCAAGTACGATCAAGATCACCAAAGAAGAGACCAGACCCTGTGCAAATTCAGAAAGGAAGTAATAATGGAAGAACTACTGATTTAAAACAGCAAAGTACCCGAGAATCATGGGTAAGCCCTAGGAAAAGAGGACTTTCTTCTTCAGAAAAAGATAACATAGAAAGGCAGGCAGTAGAAAATTGTGAGAAAAGGCAAACAGAACCTGTTTCACCAGTTTTAAAAAGAATTAAGCGTTGCCTTAGATCTGAACCACCAAACAGTTCAGAAGAAGATTCACCTATAAAATCAGACAAGGAGTCAGTAGAACAGAGAAGTACAGTAGTGGACAATGATGCAGATTTTCAAGGGACTAAACGAGCTTGTCGATGTCTTTTACTGGATGATTGTGAGAAAAGGGAAGTTAAAAAGGTGAATGTCAGTGAGGAAGGTTCACTTAATTCTCCAGTAGTTGAAGAAATCACAGGCTATTTGACTGTCAATGGTGTTGATGACAGTGATTCAGCGGTTATAAACTGTGATGACTGTCAGCCTGATGGGAACACTAAACAAAATAGCACTGGTTCCTATGCGTTACAGGAGAAATCTGTAGCTGAAAATGGGGATTCGGATACCCACACATCATTGTTCCTTGATAATAGGAAGGAGGACAGTTATATAGACCATAACGTGCCTTGCACAAATTCAGAAGTGCAGGTCAAATTGGAGGACCACAAAGTAGTAACTGCCTGCCTGCCTGTGGAACATGCCAATCAGCTGACTACTGAGCCAGCTACAGGCCCCTTTTCTGAAATTCAGTCTTCTGTAAGGGATTCTGAGGAAGAAGTAGATGTGGTGGGAGATAGCAGTGCCTCAAAAGAGCAGTGTAATGAAAGCACCAGTAACGCCCTTGATGCAAGTCTTGAGAGTATGCCAGTCTCCAGAGATGCAGAACCATCTTCTGTTCTAGACTGTGTTTCAACTCAAATGATGTCTTTGTCAGAACCTCAAGAACATCGATATACTCTGAGAACTTCACCACGAAGGGCAGCCCTTGCCAGAAGTAGTCCCACTAAAAACAGTTCTCCTTGCAGAGAAAATGGACAATTTGAGGAGAATAATCTTAGTCCCAATGAAACAAATGCAACTGTTAGTGATAATATAAATGAGTCTGCTGCAAATCCTGATGAAATTCCTCAGAATGAAAAAGGGATATGTTGTAACTCTGAAAATTATGGGAGTGAAGGACTAAGTAAGCCACCCTCAGAGGCAAGACTCAATATTGGACATTTGCCATCTGCCAAAGAGAGTGCCAATCCGCACATTACAGAAGAGGAAGATGATGATCCTGATGTTTATTACTTTGAATCAGATCATGTGGCACTGAAACACAACAAAGAGTATGTGTAAATATGGTAACCATGAATTCTGCTTTGTTTATTAGTCCTCACGTTTTCACTATCTGTAAATGTCTTTTTATTACAGCTAAATTAATGTTTTAGCTGAAAATTCAGGCTTTAACATAATGATTTTCTCAATTCTTAAAAAAAACTCCAAGAAAACAAGACATTAAAACTTGACTTTATTATTCTTTCCAGTGACAGTTTTCAATTTTGATATTTCATGCAGCTCTCTATTAGAAAAGGCCATGTGGTAACGTGTTTGTTTTTTTAAATCTTATATTATTGAGTTAATTTATACAATAGAAACACCCTTTGTTACCACAGTATATTTTGATTTATAGCACTAGAGTTTTTTTTTTAAGTATTTATGCTTTCCGGGTAGTGTTGAACAACACTTAGACATTAACCAGGTAAGGAAATCCTGGTAGATTACAGATTTACTTTTATCTCATATCTAATTTCCGATTAAAATTTATGGTTAGAAAAATGTTTTATACATCATTTTGTGATTTAGGAAAATGTTGATGTTTAATAGAGTGATAGCTAACTGTATGTTTTAGTTAACATAAGTAAGAATTAGTTTCCGCTATAGTTTAGGTAGAGTGTTTGAAACATTTTCCTGCTTCTAAATTATACGGGGAGACTATCTTAAAATTATTTCAAGTTCTTGACCTATTTATCACAATTTTGTTTAGATTAAAAAAAAAGATACTCTGGGTAATAACACAAGTGAATTGGAACTGTGTCTAAATAATCATAAAGGGGCCATTAGAAAACAGTGCTTTTATATATTGAAGGACAGACATAGCCATTAAACACCTTAATTCTCATATAGCAGACTTTTGAATTACTATCATAATCATTTTATTGGTTGCATACAACTATGGATTTGACCAACCCTTTGCAATTGTTTTGTTGTGACAATTGCTCCTTCCTGATAAGTATTAGATCGAAGCATCAGATCTTGATTTTAGAACATAATTATATTTTGCCATGTTCTATATAGATAAGGTTTGTAAATGGTAGTAGGTTGTTTTTTGAATATTTTTGTCTGTTTATAGATAGTATTTTAATGTTGAATTTGTAGAGCACTCATTTCATCTAAGCATTTTACATATTACATAGAACTGTACTTTCTAGTATTTGAAATATTTTAAATCCAATTTGATAGAGAAATGGTTCATTAGTAATGTTTTTCCAATTAGAGATAAGTTACCATTAATATCAATTTTTGAAAGTAGAATTGTTTATCTGCAGGTTTTAGAAATAGCACGTCTTGAGGGTATACCAAAAACTGGAGAAATGTGCATTTTAGCAAAATGATATCCTGTTTATTCTTTTCCTCTTGTTTCTTTGACAAGAAGAGGTTCTTTATTAAGGTTTAGCTTCTTTGATAATGGCAATTTTTGTCCCGTTAGTTCACTACGTTCCTTTTTTTGTAAAACACATCTCGATTATATTTTAGAGGATCATGTTCCTATAAAACAATTGCTTGAAGATAGTGGCCATAACATTGAAGAATGGTGTTCCATAATCCTAAGCCTTTGAGACTGGATATAGTATAATATCTTGTGTTAGTTGAGGTATGCAGAAACATTGGAAATTCATTGGTAGTTGATTTAATAAGACAGTTTTCAAACTGACAGTTTCCAAATTAACGTCTCATTAGTGACTTTGGGTTGAAAGAAATCACTCCATGCCTTTTTGCCTTGCTCCAAATCTTTTGAAAATAGCACCTTTAACACTTCACTTTTTTTTTTTCCCCTTAAAAGAAGCAAGTAGGCCAGGCATGGTTGCGCATGCCTGTAAGCAGCAGCCTAGGAAGCCGCTGCCGGGGCCAAGGGGTCACACAGTTTGAGTCATACCGGGGACGTAGGGAGACCTAGTTCCTAAAAAGTATAGCTGGGCGTGGTGGCATGCAATTGTACCTGGGAAGCTACCTGGGAAGCTGAGGCTGGGGATTGCTTGAGTCTGTGGTACCCCAGGCAACGGTGAGCCTGTGGTTCCACGGGCAAAAATAGTGAGACCTAGTCTCAAAAAAAAAAAAAAAAAAAAGCAAGTAGAGAGAAGTGGAATAAAGAGAGTATCTAGATTAGCGTTTTTTTGTTTTGTTTTGTTTTGTTTTGTTTTGTTTTGTTTTGTTTTGAGACTGGGTCTCGCTATTTTTGCCCGTGGAACCGCAGGCTCTCGTTGCCCGGGGTACCACAGACTCAAGCAATCCCCAGCCTCAGCTTCCCAGCTACCTGGGATTACAGGTGCACACCACCACACCCAGCTATTTTTTTGGGGGGAACTAGGTCTCGCTACGGGCCCCAGGCGGGACTCAAACCGCGATCCCTAGTCACGGCCGCTTCATAGGCTGAAGCTTACAGGCAGGAGCCACCCTGCTCACCTGGATTAGCGTTTTGGTTAGAGATAATTTAAGGAACATTGGGAGTGGTCATTTGATAATGTTGGATGTAACCTCTTCTAATAAAGTCCGTATTCCTGCATGCTTTTTGTTTAGAGTTAAGAGCTGTTTGAATATAACGTTGACTCTTTTTACCCAAATAGTCTTTAATAATAGCATCATGATACCTATTTTGTAGTCTCAAGTAAATTGTTGGCAATCTGAAAATGTTGTTAAAAGGCACTTAAGATTCATGGGTGATTATCCTCCTGCACACTTAAATATTCACACATAGCCAGTCAAATACTTTTTCTGTTCTTATACTGGAAAAGTTTTGCTTATATATTGTTTGCCTTTTACAATTGGAGTTGGGCTTTACCTAGCCTAAGTATTTCTAATAGTAGAGAATGAATACTTGTTAGCCAGTTTGTAAATAGGCTATTTGTAGAAAACATTGAGCATAACATAGTTCTTTATTGGGGGCTGGGAGGGTGTAGCTCTTTTTTATTTAACTTGGGATTCTTTTTAAAATTAACATCAGAAATCTTCTAAGGTTTAGCTTATAATTTATTCATCTTGTTTGTAAGGAAATCACATGTGGGATCATCTAGTCACTTGTAAATATCCAAGAAGTTTGTATGTAGAGTTCGAGTCTTAGGATTGATTTATCAAAGTTTAAGCCACAGACGAGACGAATTAATCTGCTAATGGTCTGGGTACTTGGCTCATTTCATTTCTCCATACCATCTCTTTTTCTCCACCACACAGTGTACTTTATTATATATTTATTTTCCAAATGGAGAAATCCACAACAAGCAAGGAACTGGTGTATTTTTTTCTCTGACAAGATTCTAGCTTTGAATTATTTTACTAGATGTGCCTTCTGAAAGATTTGAGAGGAGAGTAAGAGTTTAAAGAAATCTGTTATTTCAAATCTCTGATTCAAGGTTGATTAATTCTGTTAAATTGTTAAGGTAATACCCAATTTTGGCTTAAGTATTTGAATGGACTGAGATCATGTACTTAACTGTTGGATTTACCTTTTGCAAATTTGAGTCTGAAGCATTGAAACAGATTTCTGACTTTTAAAATTCTGACTGTGGAGAACAGGTATGGAAAGATTTTAGGTTCTGGATTTTAATTTTCAGAGCACTTCCAATTTACAAGCAGTTACTAGAAAATAAATTGTAAAGTGAAAATATGATTTGGACAGTTGCTCTGGATTTTTACTTGTACAAGAATACTTAAGTAGATTTATGTTTGATAGATCTTGGATTAATTTAATTGATGGATATTATAATATTTCCTTTCATACAGAGAGTGAAAAAGTTAAGATTTAGGGTTTCTAGATTCTTGAAGTCTTGCACATTAACTCACGGATAATTTTTCTAGTGTTTGTACTCATTTTAAAGTTTCTGGATAATGACAATATCAGTAAAATGGCTGTCAATCATTTAAGAATATTGTTCATTTTATTTCCAGGTAAAATCTTATTTTCAGGCCATTTTAATGAATATTTGTATGAATTGTAGTTTAAAACTTCTCTGAAACGTTTCCTAAATACATGAGAGATATGTCCTTTTCTTGTACCCTGCTTGTAATGAATTTTATGCTATTTTCATCAATTTCAGGTGCTGTATAGAGAAAATCATCAGTTGTATAGATTCATCTTCTTTGGATGAGTTTTATTGTTTGTCAAAGTAATTTCTTTCAAGGAACCAGAAACCCTTAAGGCTAGGGATAAATTAGCTTAGAAAGCACTAGAGGGGTCATCAAAAATGAAATAATTTCATATTTGTAATTTATTTCATAATTTAAAAGGCAGTTTCATCTGTTTTCTCATATAACACAATAGCCTGGAAGGAGACTGTGTGGTTGATATCCCCATGTCCTAACCATTAAGGCTGTTAGGTTATTTATTTAGTGATATAATATTAGAACTTCTATTATAGTTTGGATTACTCGTGGATACCTCATCCTATGAGGACTTAGTCCATGAACTTCTAGGTTGAGAATTCTTGGAGCAGCACTTGGGTACTTAGTTTTCAAAATTCTTTAGTCCAGGTTTAAGCGCTGTAATTTTAGTAGTGATTATCTGTTTTATCTATCAGAAAACTAGCATTGTAGGTAAGTAACCTATTTATTGTAAAATATTTTTGTGTCATTGTTTTTAAAGAGCAGTTTGTTACTCTAAGAATACCTGCTTTGTAGAACTGGGGAAACAAAACTACAGCTATAACTTGACTTTAAATAGAAGATTTGGATAATTTGTAAAAGATACTTTGGGAGGTGGAATTAGAGTGCATTTATGAAGGTAGATTATTATCAGAGGTTACTAAGGAAGACTTAGCATTGATGTATCTTTTTAGCTCATTGGAAAAAGTAGGGAATATAATAGACTGACTCCAAGTTTGTACAGAGATGATTGGGAAGAGAGAACTTATTACCTGAGGTACAAAGTTTTTGTACATGGAGCTTTAATCAAAATATTCTGTGAACTTTGTTTTTTCCTCTTTTTTATTGATTACACATACATAATTTAAACTGAAATACCCTGAGATTCTCCCACAACCAAGTCACCTGTGAATATCATCTTGATCTCTTGTGCTCATCCCTCCCCTCCCTCCCTTGCTTGCTGTTTGCTTTAGTTCTGTTGTCAATTTAAGTTTTTCTTGTCCTTTTGTTTTTCCTATATCCCATATGTAAATGAGACCACCCAGCATATCTCTTTTCCTTTCTGGCTTGTTTTTTCCTTTGCATACTAGCATCTAAGAGAGATTTCTCTGCTGTACTCCAAGAATATTTTTACCCAAGTGTAATTTAACCTTTTCTTTTTGATTTAGGATCATCTTTGCTGACAGAGGTTATGTAGCAGTATTTTTCTCATATCACTGTCAGGATAGGTCTGCTTTTGTCTGTTAAATAATTTCAGTTTCTCTGCTTTTTCTTATTTGCTTCTAAGTTCTGTGGCTTCTTAGAGTTTGCTTCTTTTCTCACGTTAACTTACATTAGTCACTGTGTTATGATATCTTCATCTTAAAACTCAGCCTTCCCTTGTAATTTACCACTTTATATTCTCTTTAAACTTGGAATACAGAATGAACAAATTTGCCAGAATCTGCACCATGATTCTAAGGTTGTATAACGAGGACTGCATCTGTACATTCAGAGAGAGGGCATAGATGAGCATCTGTCCCTGCATTGTATTATATTTATTTTTGTTACTAAGTTGACTCATCATTGTATTTTAGGAATTGTAGGTTTAGGTCTCTAAGAATAAATATTTTGTTTTTTTAATTTGATTTTTTAATTGACTATATTTTTTTCTTACATTGTTGTATACCCCAAAGGTCTCCCAAAATCATATCACTTACGGTCATCATGATTCCTTTGTGCTTATCCCTCTCCTGATTTTGTTCCCCCCTCCCCCATATGCTTTGGTTCTGTTATTAGTTGGTTATTTTAACTTTTTCTTCCTTTTGTTTGGTTTCTCTACATCCCACGTACAAGTGCGTCTGGTTTTTGTTCTTTTCTTTCTTTCTGACTTATTTTGGCTAGGATGATTCCTTCTAGCTCCATCCATTTTGCCATGAATGACATGAGTTTGTCTTTTTGATTGCGGAATAGTATTTCATCATGTGAATATACCACAATTTTTGAATCTACTGTTGTGTTTTGGGGCATTGTAGTTGTTCCCATATCCTAGCTATTGTAAATATTGGTGCAATAAACAAGTGCAGTTTCTTTTTGCATTAATGTTTTTGTATCTAGGAATAAATATTTTCATGCCATGCCCACCATCAAAACCTCAATAACCCTTGATTATAGGTCCCCTCCCTCTTCTGCTTCCAACCCTGCCACCTTCTTCTGATTACCTTGGTTTTGTAGTCAGTTATCAAGGATTTGATACTGGTTTGTTTTTCTCTAACCCTTTGTTTTGTTCTTTGTATTCTACACATAGTGAAATTGTCCAGTATTTACCTTTCTTCTCACTTCTTGGATTACTGAGCATTATCCTTTCCAGTTCCATCCACGTTGTTACCATTATCAAGAGTTCAGGTGGTCATCTTTTTTGTAACGAAGTAGTATTTTACAGTGTGCGTTTGCAGAGGCTTGTGTGTATGTTCGCATGTGTTAGAAGTGTTTTGGTTTGATATAGTCCCAATTATTTATATTTTGCTTCTCTTACTGTTGGAGATATGTCTGAAGCCATTGTTGTGGAGTGTTTCTTTTTCAGTGTATTTTATAATTTGGGGTCTTATATCCATATTTTTAATGAATATTGAGTTAATTTTTGTGTAAGGTGTGAGATGGTGATCTGGTTTCATTCTTTTGCATGTGATTGTCCAGTTTTCCCTATGCAGTTGTTGAAGAGACTGTTCTTTTAACAATGTTTTGTTGTCTTTTAGTTTTCATTGTATGTCTTTCAGCTCCTTAGCAAGTTTATTTGTAATTATTTCTTTTCCTTGTAATTATGAATGGAATGGAATTGTTTTCTTCATTTCTTTGTTTTTCTCCCCTTTTTTTTATTGATTGAACACAGTAAAGCTTACGTGTGTGTGTGTGTGCGCAACCAGAAAATAATATATATAAAATATCATTGTCCTCCCCGAGGTTCTCCCATCATCTTTTCCTACATGAACTATCTTTCTCTCTTGTACCCTCCCCGATTTTACTCTCCTCCCCCTCTGTTGTTCTATGCTTCAGTTTTGTTGGCAGTTTTAAATTTTTCTTGTCCATTTGTTTGTAGCCCTCATATAAATGAGCATCCCGTACTTCTCTTTTTCTTTCTGGTTTATTTCTGCTAATATGATTCCTTCTAACTCCATGTTGCCGTGAATGACATGTTTGTCTTCTTTGATGAATAATATTCCATTTTGTAGATATACCACATCTTTATCAGCCTTTCATCAGTTTTAGGGCATTTGGGTTGTTTCCATATTTTGACAGCTGTAAATAGTGCTGCGATAAATATCCGGGTACATGTGTCTTTTTGAATTTGTGTTTTTGTATCTTTTGAGTAGATTCCCAGTAGTGGGATTGCTGGGTCAACTGGTAATTACATTTTGAGTAGCGTTAGGGCCCTCCACACAGCCTTCCATAGTGGCTGAACCAGTTTGCATTCTCACCAGCAGTATAAGAGTGTTCCTTTCTCTCCACATCCACACCAACACTTGTTTTTGCTCGGATTTTTTTTTTTTTTTTAACAAGGTCGTTCTTACTGGTACTATTCTTAATGGTATGTCAGTGTGGTTTTGATTTGCGTTTTTCTGATTATGAGTGATGGTGAGCATTTTTTCATGTATTTTCTCTTTGGAGACGTGTCTAGTTCTTTTCCCCATATTCTGACTGGACTTTTTGCTTTGTTTTTGTTAAGTTGTGTGAATTCTTTGTATATCTTTGTTATCAGACCCTTATCATTTGTATGGAGGGCAAAAATTTTCTCCCATTTGGTTGGATTTCTTTTTATTTTGATTATTGTCTCTTTTGCTGTACAGAGAAGCTTTTTAGTTTGATATAGTTCTAGCTGTTGTATGTTTTCCTTGATTTTTTTTTTTTTTTTCATCTGTAGATGTGTCCTGAAAGGGATTTCTGAAGTGTAGTTCTTGGAGAGTTTTGCCAAGTTTTTCTCTACGTATTTTATGGTTTCAGGTCTTGTATATTAAGTCTTTTATCCATTTTGAGTTGGTTTTCGTACTATGTGTGAGGGAGTTGTCTTGGTTCATTTTTTGTTTGTCATGGTCCAGTTTTCCCAGCACCAGTTTTCTCTTCTAATTCATTATTTGCATGTATTATTGCATGTATAAAACATCTTTTTTGCAAATTGATTTTGTACCCTTTTACTTTACTATATTGATTTTTTAGATTTCAGTTTTCTATTGTAGTTTTTAGAGGTTTTCATATTATAATCATGCCATCTGCAAATAATTAAAATTTTATTTTCTTCCCAGTATGGATTCATTTTATATCTTTTTCTTGCTTGGTTACTCTAGTTAGGATTTCCAATATTAAGCTGAATTATTACTAGTGAGTGTGGGCATCCTTTTCAGTCTTTCAGCATTGACTGAAATGTTGGCTCTGTGTTATCAGATCTGGCCTTTATTATGTTGAGGAATGTTCCTTTTCACCCCAGGTTTTTTGAGGTTTTTGCCATAAATGAATGCTGAATCTTAAACCATTGGTTTTTCTGAATCTGTTGATATAATCATGCGGTTTTGTCTTTGCTTTTGTTGGTGTGGTGAATTACATTGATTAATTTTCAGATGTTGAAACATTCTCTGTGTTCCTGAAATCCCACTTGGGCATGGTGCTTTTGATATATTGTTGAATTCAGTTTGCTAAGATTTTGTTGAGTATTTTTCCAGCTTTATTCATCATGGAAAATTGTCTGTAATGGTCATTTTTGGTGATGTCTTTGTCAGGTTTTAGTATCAGAATGATGTTGGAATCATAAAATGTATTTGGAAGCTTTCCTTCTTTCTCTATATTTGGAAGCATTTGAGAAGAAAGTAAAACCATCTGGGCTTGGGCTGTAGTTTTTTTGAGACTTGATTACTGGAGAATGTTTTAGCTGTGTGTTTTCTTATTTGCTTGCTTTCTGATTTAGAGACTACATCTTATGTAAATTATCAGATATTTAGTTTCTAAATTGAATAATAATTGTTTCTTTACATGTTGTGACAAATACCCACTAGCAATAAAACCAATCTAAGATATTTATTTTTGAGGCTAATTGAGGTTTAACATTTAGTCTTAGGAAATTAATTTTAGTAATTTTTATAGTAGGCTCAGAAATGTTTTAATTTTCCACCACTCAGTGCACACATACACACACTCTCTCTCTCTCTCTCTCTCTCTCTCTCTCTCGCCCCCTTTCTTCCCCCTCTCCCCCTCCCCCCTCTCTCTTCTTCTCCCCTCTTTCTCTCTCCCTCCTCTCTCTCTCCTCTCTCTCTATTTCTCTATCAGAGACTGCTAGCTAAGATCAGACCAGACTCATTCTGTGAAATAAGGAAAACTTCATTTCATTATCTTATCTGGCTTCAAAACACTAAAGACAGGACTAACATGACGGACGTCCAGAGAGCAAAGAGCAGCTTCTTCATTCCTGAGTTACCACAAATATGGGTAAATCCCCTGCCTGCCATTATCTCACAAAAACTAATGTTTTACCCAAATTTTATTGAACTTTGGCCATTAGTCTTCCCTAGTTACTTAGTCGCAAAACATTCTCTTGGCTACCTTTTTTTCCCCTTGCCTAGACCATATAAAAAACCTAGTAATTTACCGTAAAGTTGATACCAGTTTTTGATAGCCCTCAGTTTTTGACAGTATCAATCTTCTCTCATTCATCCTTTTGCAACTCTGCACCTGACTCTTTACAACACATCCCATATTGCATGATGATTCATATTACTAGATATTGTAATGTGTAGTTATAAATGGAAGATCTCTCTTGTGACCTTTCCTTTTCCTCCCTTCAGTGGGGTCTGTTCTCAGATATTTCTTTCACATCTTTCACATTTCACAAACAGAAAGTTATTTTCTGTTTGTCTCTTTAATCTTTGGTTTTTAATGTAGGGAAATTTAGTAAAATAGTGAGAAGTTATTACCCTGTTCAGGTTTCTTAATGGGGAGAATTCTCAAATGTTAGGCTCTTATTTTCACGTGTCTTTTCTGTTGTCTTTTTTTAAAAAAGATCTTTAACTTGGTTGAATGAAACCTGAATGACTCCAGGAAAATACTCGTAGTTGTTTTGTACATAGCTCCTTGATGCTCTTTGTTTAGTACTGTGAATCATGTTCTACATGCAGCTTTATATTTAGCCAAAAACTCAGTGAATCTTGGTAGATTTCTGTATTTTCTATTTGTTTTGCCTTTGATTCTCTGCCCACAAATCCTCACTACTTCAACTTTCCCATTCTCTTTTCTTTCTCTGCTCAGCATACCTCTTCCCCATCCCAACCTCATATTCCATATTACTGACCATACCACCCAGGTAGAAAATGAATGTAATCATGGATGTCCGTATGCAGTTAAAAATTTTCTCCACCCCATGTGAGGCTGGGCACATGAACAAACTAACATCAAATAGATTGTTAGGAGAAAAGAGGAATTTAGTACCATAGTTATGAAAAATTTATAATGTTGTAAATTCTAAAGAAAAATGAAGTGAATTAGGAGCATATTTATCTTATATTCAAAAGCCTATGGAGTTATAGAGAAAGGGGGACTGCACATGATAGACAAGAAGGGGGTGACTGCATCTTCACTTTGAGAATAAAGATGAGATTCTCTGATAGAATCTTGAGATTCACTGAGACTTTCACTGAGAATGTTCACTGATAAACTACACCTGATACCCACCTCCCTACTACATTCTTTTTGATCATAAAAAAGGGGGGGGGACAAAGGAGTTGGAAGTCAAGGTGTGAACCTCAAAAGGGCAATAAGTTAGTTGTGTCATAGACAAGGCCTTATTCAGAACAACAGAAAAATAGCCAGAAAGAGTACATTCATGGTGAAGGTGGCATGTAGCTTTCCCTGCCTGCTGTTCCTTGCCTGCTGTTCCCACTTGTGATCCCACTTGTTATCTATGTAATCCATGTGGGGTTGGGCAGTCCTCAGCCCACACTTTTACAGAAGGAAACTCTTGGCTACCTCTAGGTATCATGGG
Source organism: Uropsilus gracilis (assembly GCA_004024945.1). NCBI lineage: Eukaryota > Metazoa > Chordata > Mammalia > Eulipotyphla > Talpidae > Uropsilus > Uropsilus gracilis. Next base: position 95,238 of record PVHY01001915.1, on the reverse strand, counting down.
TTCTGCAGTCTGCTGCTGCATAGATGTGGGGCTCTCTAGCTTATGGCCTCATTTAAATAAGTTTGTGGTTATTAATATTAACAAAAGAATGGAATAATGGCTTAGAGGTGACAGACTTTTGATTGATTTTAAAAAGTCCATATTGAATAATGAGTGTGGGTATTGAGTGAATAAGATTATGGACTATTAAGTCTGGCTTTTTTATTTTTGTATGCCCTGCCATTATAAACACTGAGTACTGATAAAATAAATGTAATTCATTTTAAATGTTATTTCAGAGTGAAAGATACTATGAAAATGTTGGAGAAATGTGATTACTTCTTCAATTAAAGGGGAAAAGGATAAAAAACTCCTAAAGCCTTCATTGCTATTAATCTACATTCTTTCAGTAATGTTAATGGTAATAGAAAGGTTTTTGATTTGCCAACAGTTCACATCAAGGCGACACTACTAATGAAAAAGGCTTACTCAGGTTGTATTGAGGAAAGTTTATCTGACCCCTTTTGGAGAAATTGACACCACATAGGGGTTATCTTCAGTGCCTACCTTAACAGATCATAGTCCTGCCCTGTTTTCTAATGCCTTTTTAGAGTTATTTTTATATTTTTTTTAGTTTCCTAATTTGTGGCAAGAGGTTATTCTGTCATAACTGGAAATGCAAGTCTAGTTTAAATTTTATTATGGCATTCACTTGCAGCCTATATGTAGCTCGAGCATTTGGAAGTTACTTTTCTGTTGGTAGTCTTCTGAAATAAGGGTCAGTTTTCACTTGTATCTTAAAAATGTGTTCAAGTAAATTTTCCTATGAAGCTGAAGACAGAAAAAGTGGAATAATACCACTTTAAATTGAAAAATGATAAAAGAAACCTATTATTTTAGTTGGTTGATAAAGTTTTGCCATGTTTGGGGAAGTTCATAAAAATTGTTCAAAATAAAAGTGCCACAGAAAGAGATGAGGTCTTGGTTTCAAGTAGGTTTTAAAGAATATATATGTGTTTGAGTTTCAGTTAGCTATTTTTCTTAGGTCCTTTAGGTTTGGTTACTGGAACAAATTTGCCAAAATTTATTTTCAGAAAGCCATGGTGAATATATTCTCTTTATGACTGTCAGCTTAATCCAGTTTCTTGGAAATATTTTAAAATGAAATCTGATGTCGACTATTTGCAGAAATTAATTATCCCAGATATTGTAATTTCACTGTTTGTGTCAAGTTGGAGGACATTGAGTCAACTCTCTGGCTATTTTTTTTTTAACTTACTCTACTTTGTCTTCCCTGCTAATGTTAAAAAGGTGTTTTTATCATATCTATCAACAGTTTTCAAAATATAGGAACATAGGTTATCTTGTGTACTTAAACTTTTAATTGTTGGGCAAAAAGTCTTGCTATTAGTTTAACAGTAATGGTAGAATTTGCAATTGAAAAATGCTACAATCAAAACCTAAGTGATTTTCTTAATAAATTGTTCATAACATATTTGGATGTGAAGAGTCAAGTTAAATGTGGCAAGTATATTTTATGTCTGAAATAGTTCTTTTTAGAAATACTAATCATGACTAGATAATGTCTTTATTTTTAAAATGCTGTCATTCAGATCTGTACTCTCTGTATTTTCATAAATGTTATTTTTAAATCATTTACAAAGGTTGGACTAAATTTGTGGAACACTCCAATTCTATTACTCTTTTTGTCTGGCAGTATCGTGCTGGGTAAATGTCCTTAGCTTCTTTGGTTGTCAGTTTTCTCATTTACATATTTTTAAAAAAAAAACATGATTTAATTTCTGTAATTTGAACTTAATTGCTTTTTATGATGGAGTACTACTATCAGGTGTACACTTAAACTTTATTTAGAATAAATGTCCTGTTCTTTAAAATAAGTTACTGCATGGTTTCTAAACGTTTGCTTTTACTCTCTACCTTTTACTCTGCATTTTTAACAGATTAAACCTTTAGTTCCTTGATGATTGTCATTTTTTTCTCATCTTTCTCTTGTACTTTAACTGCCTGCTCTTGTTCACCAATATCCTTATTCCCTGTTCCTCTCTCTGCAGCTGAACAAGACTTCTTCAATTTAGAATATTCTATGAGAAATCATTTCTGTCTACTAAAGACTGATTAGTTGCTTCTTGAGTACTCTACTATAGTCACAATTGTCTATGATAATCAGTGGCATTCAGACTCTTAGAGGTAACTGAGGAAACCTTACAGGTCTGATTGGTTGAATCATCAGTTACCTGGTGTTATCCTACTTTGTGTCCAATAAGAATTTAAAAGAAGAATTTTCATAGAAAAATTTTATTACCACTCATTATAGCTTTTAAGATTTAGAATTTATGGAGTAAACATTAGTGATGATTTTTTTTTTAACTTAAAAAGTTTAAGTTTAAATTTTGAAATACAGTAATAGGGTGCATAATCATTTTTATAGATCAACAAACTCAGAATTAGGGCAATAATAGGGCGAAAGGGTGTGTCATTAGGAAGGGATGGCTGAATACCTTACAGGAGCTGGCATTCCCATCCCTTTGCACTCTCCTCATGGATGGCTCATAACCATGGTTAGCTTTCAAGGTTTGTCTTTGTCTGGCTCTGATTTTTCTGTATTCATATGTAAGTGAAACCATTGATAATTTTATCTTTTTCCTTCTGACTTGGTTTAGCATCAACCCCTCCAGCTTCATCTATGATGCAACAAATTGATTCTTGAGTAAGAGCCCATTCTGTATATATACTACATCTTGATCCATTTATCTATTTTGGGTTATTTAGATTGTTTCCATACCTTGGCTATTGTAAATACTGCTGCAATAAACATAATACAGAGTTCCTTTCGAATTAGTGTTTTCTTGTTCTTTGGTAGATTTCTAGGAGTAGAGTAACTGGGTCCTGTCACATATCCATTTCTTTTAGCACTGACTTTTGAACTTAACCCTGTGGAAAGCTTTTGTCTCTTGCATCAAAATGTATTACATTTGAATACAGGATACTCAGTTGAATAGCTAGTAAGGAACCTTTTATGATTATCTAAAATGCGATAAGGTAATAAGAATTTGTTTTAATTGATTAGATCTTGGTTGCAAGACTCAGAAACCCATTCAGAGTAGGTCAAATTAAAAAAGAATTTATCTTAAAATAAATAATGGATGCTCTTATTAATATCCAGCTTAGATAATAAAGTTTGTACCGTATCCATATTTAAGTTTGTGTTCCCTTACCTTTGTTTCTTCTGTATGCTTTACTTTTTTTTTCTTTTTGCTAATGATCCTTGCATGCTTTTCACCTTAAATTTGCAAATGACATTAACTCCTTCCTGTGCTTGCCATGGCTCTAGCTCCACATGACCTCTTTTTTTCCAATGCTTCTTCACATTCTTTAAAGAGAACTTTGTTAGTGTCTTTTAGATTAACTCCCTGGGTCAGATACTCATATTTGGCAGAATTATCAGTGGTGTCAGAGTGAAATTAATGGGGAGATGTAAGGGAAGCGAGCAATTTGGTGGGCATCGTAGACTGTACCATCATAGACTATTTGGTATTTTGGGTGAAATTGCATTTTTGACTACTTAGCTGTACATAAAATAGGTTATAGAAACTTGCATAAATTGCTGGTAGGAATGTTAGCGGCTGTATCCACTATGGAAATCTAGTTGCAGTTCCTTGAGAAGTTAAATGTATAAAATGCCCACAATAACCTAGTCACATTTTTTTAATATAGATATCTAAAAGATTTAAAACATTCAAATAAAAGTTTATACACAGATATATATATATATAAATATATATATATATAAAACAGCACTATTTGTAATATTCAAAAGGCAGAAACAGCTCAAATGTCCATAAAATGAATGAGTAAATAAAATGAGGTATTATTACTAGAAGGGAATATTGGTAGATTTTAAAGAAGAATGAAGTATGAATACATGTTATACTGTGGATAAATCTTGGAAACATGCTAAGTGAAAAGAAACAACACCACAGTCGACATATTAGGATGTTATACGAAATGTCCAGAATAAGCAGTTTCTTAGAAACAGAAGTCAAATTAATGGTTGCCAGGGACTGACAAAGGGTGATTAGAGACTGACTTTTTAATAGAGAATGGATTTCTTTTGGGGTGATGAGAATGTTGTGAAACTCGATAGTGGTGGTGATGGATGTACAACATTGTGACTGGTAATAGTCATTTTTCCGTAAATTTTAACAAAATAAAAAAGAATGAAAAACATAAGTTGGTGAGGGAGGTATGTGGTTACCAGGGGATACTTGCTTGAGCATCCACCAGGAGATAGGAAGAAAATGCTACTTATATGTTTTTCCTCATTGCTGATAATTTTTGGTATTCTTTGCATGTATGTATAATATTTGTATTAAATACAGTAAAGATTAAAACATTTGAAATGAGTACAATTTTTATTTTTTACTAGTAGAAGGAATAATATAGCAATCATTGTTTTTAACAAGTTAAAGGCAAGTACTGACCACTCATTAATTTTTTTATTTAGTATTTAGGGAAAGTTTTCAATGACATTATCACATTTTCTCTTGAAGTAAACAAACTATAGAATCCTCGTAATATATTTAAAGAAAGTGCAAGCTTAGCTGGTATTCACTTAAACAGTATTGAAAATAACTTGGGTTACTTTTAACCAAATTGTGTTATCTACTGTAATGGGATTGACATTTTAAGTAAGACTGCTAATCTTTTTTTTAAATTTTTTAAACATTTTTAAAGGACATGTTTGTTAGGAAAAAGGAAAACAAAAAGAGGCATCTGCATAGTCACAGGTGGGCAGGAGAGCTCCAAGACTGTTGCTATTAAGAAATCCTAAGAGGTTTCGGGAATTAGAGATTTGATAATATTCTTCATACTGGGGATCTGTGAAGCTGATAATACTAATGATAGTTAAATACAAATGCTGGGTATTTAAAGAAAATGCCACTATTTTGGGGAAAGCATTTTCTGCAAGGGCAGAGATAGGAAGCAAGCTTAGCAAAATAGTGTTCTTTAAGAGACAAATTGCTAATAACATGAAAAGAACTAAGTATTGATGTATGTGGACTTTGAAAAAACCTGTCTTTGAAACTCAGTTTTTAAAAGTTTGCAGAATATCCTCAGTGACAATTCTTTTTAAAGGATATTTACTTAATTTCCTACGATTTTAAATCACATTTGGTGTATATTACATGGAGAAATATATTCTTTGTTTCAAAGAGAAACTATAAATAATGAAACTGATATCCTTTCATTCTCCCACTAAGAACTAAATGTGACTCATAAACTTGACTCCCGAAATATTTCAGAAGAGTTCCATGCTCATTTTGGCTGATACAAGCATATCGCATTTAACAGAGTGGATTATTGATTCAGTTCTTGAAGATAGGGACTAGATTTATTGTCCATGAGGTAGTTGCTTCACATTGGTTTAACTAAAGATTTAGAATATTTTGTGGAGCTGTGCATGGTGGCGCGCACCTATAATCCCAGCTACTCAGGAGGCCGAGGTTAGGAATCATTTGAGTCCTCGTGTTCGAGACTACCCCAGGCAACATAGACTTAGTCTCAAAAAAGTACCCGAATGTGGTGGCGTGCGTCTAATTTCAGCTATCTGGGAGGCTGAGGCTAGGAATCACTTGAGCCTGTGGGTTCGGGTTCGGGAATACCCTGGTTAACAGAACTAGTCACCAAAAGAAAAGAAAACATTCTGTGAATCTAATTTTTTTAAGTCATCATATGAATTTTCGGGAACTCATACTATTAATAGACTGCTGTTCAATAATTATTTTTTGTAGTTTTGCATTTAATGACTTGAGTCACCTCTGACTATATTCCAAATTTATTCACTGTACTGATGGTGTCAGTTTTTTGTTAAAAGTCTTCTTGAATTATTTGGACTAGCAGAACTATTATGGTAATCACTCATGTAATTTAAACTGACAAGTGTAGGTACTACAAAATTGGCAAGTATAGGTACTACAGAATTATTATTTTTTTTGTTTTTTTGAGACTAGGTCTTACTATTTTTGCCCGTGGAACCGCAGGCTCTCTTTGCCCGGGGTACCACAGATTCAAGCAATCCCCAGCTTCAGCTTCCCAGGTAGTTGGGATTACAGGCACGTGCCACCACGCTCAGCTATTTTTTTGGAACTAGGTCTTGCTCCGTGCCCCAGGCGGGACTTGAACTGCGATCCCTAGCCCAAGCCGCTTCATAGGCTGAAGCTTACCAGGCACGAGCCATCATGCCTGGCATCACTTATTATACTAGATAGTAGTTATTCTAATACTTTATAATTGATATGATGATAAATGTAGAGACTTTTTTATTCATTTAATTCATAGATGTAAAAACCTAGACCAGAAAAAATGAGTCATGGTCATGTTTTCAAAATTAGTGGCAGAATTCTGTACTTAACTTCCTGCTCTGAGGTCAGGCATTTTTTTTTAACTCTTGATTCATTATAAAAGTTTGAAATTATCATTGTTTAATCTACATAGTAGTCCTGAGAGTTATATTAACCTGTAATTTTCTCACTACCCCAGTAAAAAAGCTATAAAACTTTTTTTAATGGACTTAAATTTTTAGCACAGTTTTAGATTTACAGAAAAATTAAGACATGGAGAAAATTCCCATATACCCATCCACTTTATTAATATAATTAGTGTGACTCTTATAATTGATTAGCTGATACATTATGAATTATATACTTTAGTCTTAGTTGACTAGTATATAATTTATATTACATATTATAAAAAATTGTTACATAGAGCATAACTAATATAACAGTTATATATAATTACATGCAATATTTTGGGGAAGGTTTTTGTTTGTAAAAATAGCAAATATAAAGTGTTAAGCATCATTTGAAGGTTATTGTGAAATATTTTTGAAATACTAATTACAATTGTAAGAACAAGTAACTGCCAGTATTGTCAAGATTTTCTCCCTCCCTATTGAGTCTGATACTGAGGGGAAAAAAAGAAAAACACCTCAGACTTCATGTAAACTAACATTGTAAAATCATCCAGTTAAGTTTCAGAATGAAAATTACAGCATTAGGTACTTTATTGATGACTTTTTTTGTCTCAAAAATAATCCTTTAAAGATTTTGTGTTGTGAAATTAAGTTGAAACAATGGTTTATAAATGTTAATCTATAAAAAATTTGCCATGTTTAAAATATATATCCTTGGGCCCAGAGATTATTTTAATAGATTAGTGAGGCAAGTAGATAAATGGGACAAGTACAAGACTGCTTTATTTTCAACATGCATTTTGGGCATGGGATATGTATGCAGGTGGTACTTAGGTCATTTTGAGAGACTTTGCCTTTAAATATTTAGGTTTTTAAGAGAGTCCCTGGACTCTACATTATATGGTATGGAAGAGAAATCTCTTCTCTTTGGAGGAAGGCCGTAGTGAAGTATAGAATATAGTAGAAATATGTGCTCAAGACCATCATTTTTCTGATTCTGATATTATACAATATAACTTAAACACAACAAAAATGCAAATAAATATTACATTGAATTAGGGATCATTAATTTAAAAATAGGCAACATTCTTTCAGATGTTTTTCTAAGTGTCTTAATAGCCTATAACTTGAATTGTCTGGCAATAAAGAAATAGGGTGGTTTTGGTTTTCAGAAATTAGTGTTCATTTCTAAACATTGTCATTTTTAGTTGCTATATGCAGAGTTCCAAGTATAACTAAAGTTGCCTTAAGTGTAAAGTGAAAAAATAACAGTAGTGCTGTTAATCATGCTTGTAAATCACATAAAAATATTATCTGTAAATCTACATCTCTTTTGATTTATTGTTTCTTAAGTGTAGGTAAACTCCTAGTTTGTCATCACTCTGACTATATGATTTGTGTCCCAAATCCTTAAGTGCTTAAATGCTTTCCTTAAGACTGGTTCTTCAGTAGTAGAGTGCCTACTATTAATTTGACTGAAGATTTGGTCCATTTCTCTGAAAAGTTTAAGGAGAAATGTTTTAAACCACTGTCCTGCCATTTCAATCCTTTTATATATTAATCATACCTTTGTGTTTTCAGTTCCTCCGAAGACTGTTCCTTTTTACCATTGGACTTCTTTTTTTTTTTTTTTTTTTTTTTTTTTTTTTTTTTTTATGTCTATAATATCTGTTAATTACTCAGTTATCTTGAGGGCTCATATAACCTTAATTTTTTGATTAATACTTGGGATGTGATTGTAATGTATTTGTATGTTGCTTTCCTTCCTAAGAAATTGGTGTAGATGAACAACTAATAAATATATAGGGGAAAGCAAACATTTTTTCTGTTTACAACTCTGCTTTTCTGTATTTATTTATTTTTTTAAAACTAGGTCTCCCTATTTTTGCCCATGGAACCGCAGGCTCACGCTGCCCAGGGTACCACAGACTCAAGCAATCCTCAGCCTCAGCTTCCCAGGTAGCTGGGATTACAGGCGCGTGCCACCACGCCCAGCTATTTTTTTTTTTTTGGAACTAGGTCTCCCTATGTTGCCCCGAGAGGCACTCGAACCGCCATCCCTAGCCCCGGCTGCTTCATAGGCTGAAGCTTACAGGCACATGCCACCATGCCTGGCTTCCTGTATTTATCTCTATCTGTCTCTATCTGATTTAAATTCCATAGTTTTTATATACATAGCCTTCTTGCCAACATTTTGTTCTCTCTTGCATATAAATTTATTTTACTTTTCAGTTATCCTATGCCTTCCTTATTTTCCTAGTCAACTTTTTTCCCATGACTTATTATTAAGTAAAATTTTCAGGGGAGTTCCCCCTCTTTTTTTTTTTTTTTGGACTGGTCCAGTAATAACAAGGAAAGAGAAATTTAATTTCATGCCTACAGAGGTCCATGAAATACCACTTTAGTGAATTACCAGAACAATAGTTTATGTAGTTTTTAGGCAAGTAAATTTGTAAAGAACAGGCAGAACAAATGTACTTGTATTTTGTTTTGGATAACTAATTTAGTGAGTTAAGCAGAGCTTGATTTTGCAACTTCTGCTTCTGTCTGCTTCTACCTCTATCTGATGAAATGGGTATGTAACTCTACTGGAAAAAGTACCTTTCACAGACATTAATTTCCTACTTTCTGGGAGAACAGAGAGGAGGAGGACCAGAGACAATTCCTGCGTTTAGAATTTTAGAAGAAAGGGAGGAGGCATAGGATATTGTTCATTCATTGACTTGACTTTAGTATAAAATAATGAATACACTACGTAGGCACATCTTGGAGTGACCTGACACTTAAAAATATCTCTTACTCTCATTAAGCCACTAGGTGACCTGGTTTTCTACTTCATGAGAAAATAAAAGGCAGCAGAGCAGAACTACTGCAGTCAAGATCTTACCACATATTTTTCTGTGTCTGTACTCATCCTTTGTGAGTGTAAAATCTATTTGATCATGCTTTCAGGACTCAGAGAGGCTTAGATGGCTTCAAATTAATCACTTAAAATATTAGGTAAATTAGCCTTCTTTAAAAGACTTATTTCCTTATCTGTAAAAGGAAAGTAATAATAACGCAGGTAGGTTCCACTTGTAGGTTACCTGTAAAAGGCTTTAGCACACTATCTTATCAGTACTAAACTTTAAATACAAAGGGATGATGATGTGTTGATTAAAAAACAATTTTTAAGTGGATGGAGAGAATTCTTTTTCCTATTAGAAGCTAAGCCTTCTACTAGTGAACTAGGTCCCATCCTCTCTTACCATTTTATAGACCTTGCTTTGTTATTCCCTCTACTAATTGTTCACAATCAGCCTCCTAGTGTGCATGTTCCTAAAACATTTAAACATCCTTGTCTTTCCTGTTTTAACAGCCACTCTGATATGGGATAACAGAATGGAATATCATATATTTTTCCAGCTGTTGTCATACTTATTTTTCCTCCATTGCAATTATAATTTCTTGACTACTGTAATTCTGTTTTCACTGTGTTTACCTTTCACTCATTAATTAATACCAATTAATACTAAAGTATTACTTGAAGTCTAGCTTTGACTTTAAATCATATTGCTGAAATGGCTTACTAGTGATTTTCTTGTATGACATTCACTGAATGTACTTGTCTTTCACCATTTGTTAGAACTTGAATTAGTAGGATTTCCTTTTCGAAACATTTTCTGCTTTTAGATGCATTACTTTTGTATAGACAGTTACTAAGCACTATAGTGCCTCTCATGAACTTCTGAAATTACTCGTTTTCTAAATCCATTCTCAGTACTTTTAAACAGTCCATTTTCTCCTTGGTAATATAATAATACATTAATTTCCCCCAAGAATCTTGTTCCAGTCTCCTTATTTTGAGTCATACCAAACCTTATTTTTGGCTTTTAGGTGCTGAGTTTTGCTTAGAAGCATTTCTCCATAATGTCCCTTTTGTTTAGAATAGTCCTTGAACCGTGATATATTTTTGCTATTTGTTTTTAGTACTTTCTGGCACTTCAGAATACTCCAGGCTCATCTATACTTTCTACCCCAGTTCTAGAAATTAGCTGTCTCTTCAAGGAATTTTGCTTGCATTTTTTGGCAAATGTATAGAAACCAATATTTGGGTGCTATGTGTACTTTTTGCTACTGGAGTGTTCTTGCTTTATTTAACTGTCTCAGCTAGTGGAGGAAGAAAATATGTGAGTACATACTACCTTGTAGATGTATGCATAGCTATAAATATTTCTGTATACTAAGCTAAACTAAATAAGTTCATATTTATATGAATTCATACCTCTAATCTATTATATTGCAAAATAATCATTCTAAATTCTTCCCCTTGCTTATTTGTAGCTCTAGCACTGACAGATCTGACTACTAACCAGTCATTTATTTGTTTAATTCCAATATGAATGTTTTGCAGTATTGGAATTTTTGCTTTTACTATCATGGGAAATGACTGTCAATTAGAATTTAATGTGAATATGCGTTTTGCCTTTAGTCTTAGAGATACCACTCATTTCTAGAGCTAACATCAGGAGGACCTGTTCCTTCCAAACCCTTCCAGTGAGGTTTTCATACCATTGGAGTATGTTTATATCCTCTTGTCATAGGTTGCACTTTAGATCTCCTGATTTTCTAAATGATTTTAAAAAAATTTGCATACATAAAGGCCCATTCTCTATATTTGAAAGTTTTATGGATTATAGTTCCAGCATATCGTATCACAGTATCAGAATAAATTTACGGGCTTTAACAAAAAAACAAAACAAAACCCCCTTGTGTTTTAAAGTATCTTTTAATGCTTGTTCAGTATGTTTGAATTTAGGTAATGTCAGAGAACAGTACTTTATTAAATATTTCCTTACATGGAGCCTCCTCCCTAGATGTTCTACTCAGTGATATGAATTTGGCATTGGGATAATATTGAACAACTCTGTACTCCTTTCTACGTAGCAAACTCTTGTTATTTTTTCCTCATTAATTTTTTCCTTTTAATTTCTCAAAGGATCATTTCATGAATATAAGTTTTAATACACCTTCTGCCACCTTAGTTTCTAAGAGTAAAATAAAAACACTGAAGTCTTTACATTACTAGAAATTGCTTTTCAGTATTCTATCTAGTTAATAATTTCTGGGTATTCTTTAGTGTTAAATGCAGTGCTGACAAAGTACCCACCAGTTACATAATGGTCTCCATTTCTATTTTCATCTCTCAAAGTTAACTTAGACATTGTAGCTCTATTAGCCTCTCCAAATGTGAGTGTGTGCTCATATGATCATCATTCAACTTGCAGTTGTACCTCGCTGTGTTATAGTTGTACTAATTTATGCACGGCATGCTGTAGAATAGACTAGGGGGTGTTTTTTGGTTTTAACAGACATGCTTGACATCTGGAAGTAGAAAGTGTTAAGGGTGAAACTGAATGCCTGATTGGTGAGTACTTTGTCAGAATGGAACTAGAACCTTTATCTTTTGGTCCAGTCCACCTATAGCTCTTTCTAGTAATGTAGATGTCAGTGTTTTCGTTTTACTTTTAATGCAGTACTTAGCGACACTTTTCTTTTTTCTTTCAGTTAACTTGCTTGTTCTTTACTTGCATTGTTCTGTCTGGAATATCTTAACTTGTTTTGCTTTTCTTTTGAAAACTATACATTTTTTAGGACCGAGCTTGGTTTTCACTTTTATGGAATATTGCTTGGATTCCTCAGGAATGATCACTTTGTTTATATCATGCTATGTATGTACTAATGTGGTCATTCAAATTTTGTGTATGTTTTTCTTTCACACTACATTAATCTTTATTCTTATAAATTTTAGGAATTAAGTTAGCATCTGTCTACCCGTGACTTTTTTTTTTTTTTTTTTTTTTTTTTTTTTTTTTTTTTTTTTTTTTTTTTTTTTTTTTTTTTTTTTTTTTTTTTTTTTTTTTTTTTTTTTTTTTTTTTTTTTTTTTTTTTTTTTTTTTTTTTTTGAGACTAGGTCTCGCTATTTTTGCCCGTGGAACCTCAGCTCTCATTGCCGGGAGCACCACAGACTCAAGCAGTCCCCAGCCTCAACCTCCCTGGTAACTGGGATTACAGGCACGTACCACCATGCCCAGCTATTTTTTTGGGAGTAGGTCTCCCTACATGCCCCTGGTGGGACTTGAACCGTGATCCCTGGTCCCGGCCTCGGCTTCCTAGGCTGCCACTTACAGGCATGTACCACCATTCCCGGCCTACCAGTGACTTCTTTATAACATTCTTGCCTATAAAATTTTTCTTAAAAAAATTTGTGCAATATCTCAATAAAATCCTTATAAATACAGAATTATTATGAACTCAAATAGCCCCTATAGCCATCCAGATTAAGAAATAAGTATTGACACCAGTCCAGAAATCCATGTTCTTCATGCCTTACAAATAAACAAGTACATAATTTCTTTTCTTAATTTGTTTTTAATTCAGAATTCTTATTTTCAATAGGAGGTTGATCTTTATACCTGGTAAGACACAAGCTGAAATGTTTCTTTGTATTTAACACAGAACATTTTAAAAAGCGTTTGATTGTCCTCTAATAAACTTCTGGATTTTCATAGAAAGTGAGTGGAGAGAATTTGTGAATTACTGAATTTACAATTCTTATACAATCTTTTAGTGTTTAAACCCTTCCTGAAGGAAGAGATCTAGAATACACCTTCCTCTTTCACTAAGTAGATACTTTTTAAAATGAGTATTCTTCTCACATGAAATTAATTTCTGTGGAAATCTCTATACATCTGGGGAGCTCAGTGTTTTGTAGAAAATAGAAATATGACACTTAAATGATGCAGTTTGGGAAAATTGAGACATTTACCCCCCAAATTATTTTAAATTGGTAAGTATTAAATATGTTACTGTTTAAAATGGCCAATGAACCAGTTCACTTATACATATATTTTTGTTCTGTTTAAACTGTAAATCCATACTAACTTGCTCTTATTTCCTATTTGTGTACTTATGTACTTGCTTTTATTTCTTTTTATGTACATACATCTGTGCTTATATGTACATGTATATGCCTGTGAAAACTGATTTTTATCTTTCCCTTTTCTTCTTTAAACTTAGTTAAATGAATACATTTATTCTGTCACCACACCTCCCTATTTTTTCACTTTAATTAAAGTTCTTGTTTAAAGTTAGTATTCAGCCTATTCTCTGCCAATAAAAAAGTGAAATAAATTGCTTGTTTTCAATTTTTTTAAAGAATATTTTAAAACTTTAGAAAGTCAAAGTAATAGTGTCATAAACATCTGTGAGTTAGCTGAAGTCATGAATTGTTGACAATATTTTGTGTCATTTGTTCTCTTCTACTTTTCTCTCCTTTCTCCTACCCCACATAGTATCATAATTTCTTTCTGAATCATTTAAAAGTATGTTGTATAGTCATCATCTGTATACATTAGAATATACTTCCTAAAAACAAGGCCACTTCCCTACATAACTTTAAGTATTTTGTTATACCAGCAGTTTAATACAATAAAATGGTACTGTGTTCACAATCTATATTTCAGTTTTTCTGCTTGCCTTTCAAAAATGTCCTTATAGTTGTGAACCCCCTATGGATCAAGTGTAAGATTAGGCATTCCATTTGATTGTCATATCTGTCCTTTAATCTAAAGAAGGAGCTAGTAAACTTTTCCTTAAACTGCCTGAAGAAAAAAGATATTAATTTGGGAATCACATGGTTTCTATTACATCTTTTTTTTCTCTAATTGTAGTCATAAAACAACCATAAACATCATTTAAAGAGATAAGTGTGATTTTATGACAACATTTTATAAAAACAGACTTAATGCTGTTTCTTTCCAGTCATAGTAGTAACTAACATTTTTCAAATTTCTGTTTTTTCCCCAGTACCCTATTTTTACTTGTGCCTTGTTACTGTGCTTATAGTAGTTTGCTGAAGGTTTAATAGATGTGCATTTTTAGATAAAGAAGTTGCAAATTCTCCTTAAAATATGGATCAATCCTATCATTAAGATAATATGACAACTAGTAGAGTGGGAGCTCCTGAATGAATGTGGAGTAAGGCAGTTAAAGAGTATTGAGGAGAATCTAGGCTCTCGTTAACACTTCACTACCATTATCCTCAACTGAACCTGAGTTTGCCTACCAAGTAAAAATGGCCAGCACTGGCAGTTTGTACACCTCAAAACTAAAGAAGCCTTGATGAAAGTGAGTTTAGACTTAACTTCTGTAACTTAACTAAGAATGTCTTAGTACTGCCTTTTCATTCTAACTCTTAGGAGTTCTAACTTTAAAATGAAGTATCTCTAGCTTGAGAGGAATCTTATCCTTCAGCAGTTTTTAACTTAATTATTAAACATTTCTTTGGAGATTAGTAAGCAAGGTACTTGAGAACAAGAATAAGGTATGCTTTTAGTCAGAGGGTTGAGAAAGTGTTCTGATAGAGAATGTCATGTTCCAATATCAAAAGTGCATTCTTTACCTTAAACTCTGTCAGATTACTGACTTCTGAATTTGAAAGTTTCAGTATATTTTCTGATTGCACAAAACATATGTCCCATTTGTTCATTCAGAAGATACTTAATGAGCATCTATGTGCTAGGAAGTATGTTGCACACTAGATTAAAAATAAGCAAAACTCAGATGTTTGCCATTATGGAGTTTATAGTCTTGAGGGAAATGGAATGGAAGTTATTTGAAGCCGTAAAGAAAAACTGTGCTTCACTAATAATAAGACGTGAACTTGGAAAGTTGTTCTTGACTTTTTTTCCTTTTTTGGGGGGGCGGAGGGGACGGGACAGAACATGTTTGAACATTTAGGGCTTTTCGGCTAACACATCTCAGGATATATATTGATATTTGAAATTACACTTTAGTCAGAGAGGCAGATTAGTTTGAATCTCAGGGTGGCAGGGAGGAGAAAGGGAGTGGTTTTGTGTATGTAATTTAGTGAAATTTCAGCATGATAACATGACAGGTAGTAGATTATTACAAGTAAAATTGTATGTTAATTATACCCTTGTAGGCAGGGAATTTAAAAATATCTTTTTAATACCTTTAAAATATTTCATACTCATAATTTAATGTTTGTCTTTAGTTACATGCTAAGGAACACAAATAATTTACACTTGTTGAAGGAAAAGTAAGCATCTTCTAAAATGGAAGGTGTAAAAGAGCAAATGAGAATCATGAAACCTAAAACCATGTCTAATTTATGTGACATACATAATCTTAACTGGGCAAGAAAATGTGTCTTAGAGTTCATATTCTAATAGACTATCATAGAGGTGCTAAATTTGGTTAGCTTTCCTTGTGCTAGAATCTTACGGTTTTATTTTTATTTAACACTTAATGACTGTTAAAAAGTCAACATGGTTTCTTATAGTCTGTAATTATTTAGGTTTAAGAATTAAAAATTTAAGATGGGGAAATAAGGCTTTGCTTTCTCTAACTGATATTTTCTGACTAGGTACTTCGTATCTCAGGAAGACCTCATTTATTCCCAGTAATATGTTTTACTAAACTCTTTCAGGTAACTTTAAAAAGACTGTGTGACTTAATAGTAGATCATGGCTTGAACTCAGTTTTGTTTACTGTTGTAACTAGAAAATTTTATTGAGCTCTATTTTGTTTTTGTTTTTGTTTTTGGGTCTCTAGTTATCAGAGACTGTTACAGACAATTGCTGTACTCGAGGCTCAGCGTTCTCAAGCAGTCCAGGATCTTGAAAGTTTAGGCAGACACCAGAGAGAGGCACTAAAGAATCCCATTGGATTTGTGGAAAAACTCCAGAAGAAGGTATCTAGCACTTTTTAAGATTTATTGAGATATATTTGGTAATAACTTGGCTTTTCTTTTTAAATATGCACTTACAGAATGTTTAGTTTTCCCTCTTCTCTAAGTATATAATTATGTAAGATATACTGCCTGCCCTTACTCTGCCAGACACATGATTATACCCCATGAAAATAGGAGCTCTATAATTGGATATTTGTATAGGAATTTGATGTCTTCCCTGGGCCATTTTTCTAGTCTGTGTCTGTTGCTTTTCTACCTTGGGCTGTTTTTTAGGAGTTCATGATTTATTAACTAGTTTGAATTAACCATTTTAATTCTCAGCATATCAAAATAGAAATGATTATGAAAAACAGAAACTATTGTAAATATTTTTGAAGCTATGGTTGCCATGTCTGTGAAGAAGTATGAATTTATTTTGTTTTGAAAATTCACCTTTTTTTAAGTGTGAAAATTTTAAAATATTTTTTCCTTAAAACAGCTTTTCATGTTTAGCAGTTAACATTTTAATTTATACCAGATGTTATAATAGCATTCTTGATATATAAATGTGGAGATAACTAGATGTGAATTTATGTTATGTATCTTGATTTAGGGGTCCACTGATTATTTAGTACATTTGAGAGACAAAATACTAATCAGCATTGTGTGAAAAGTTAAATAAAACTGAAAAAATAGGAAAAGGAATCTTCGCATTAATTAAAAAAAATTAGACTCTACAGTATGACACCTTTAGTTATGAAAATGGTCTGCAGAGTGTTATGGGAGCTTTATTTCATGTATTAATTATTTGAATTTTTAAATATACATTATTTAGCAAACATTCTTTGTTTTCAGAACATAATATTTTGAACATTCTAATAGATATAGAGTCTATATATTGATTTGTTAAAACTTCTAAAGTTTTTAGGGCTTTGTTGTACTTTTGTTAAAGAAGAGCTACTAATGTAAGTGTTCATTGATGTTTTTAAACAATTTGCTGGTGCAGAAAGATATAGTACTTTATTATGGTTACTTAAAATAGGTTAAACTGAAATAGGCAATATTAGAAAAGTACATTTTAATGAAATTTATTAACCATAATCTTGTTCATGTTTGCAATTGAACAAAAATATAAAATTAGGCATAATTGTTAAATTTGTATGTAATTGGTTATTTGCTGTTTCTCCATTTCCAGGTATAGTTTGTACTGAATTTCTTTGGACTTTATCTCAAAAATAGGGGTGATATTGATCATGTTAGAATTTTTTTGCAAAAATGTGTAGATTTGTATTAAATTCAGATATTGTAATGATCTTGATGTCTCTTGCAAAAAGTTTTTGTCTTTGAAAAAAACAAGAAAGGTTTAATTTAGAAGTTAGAATCTTCAGCTTTTCTGTGTTTATTCATGCATGCTTACTTTGCCTATTTTCTTTAGTTTTACCAGTTAGTAAAATTGTTGATACGTGATCTGTTTTAGTAGACATATAACAACTGATTGAAAATCATGAAACTTGTATTGGATATAGGAAATATTTATGTCTTGTTAATTTTCTTTGATTATTGTATTAAAAGACAGTGTACTTTAATTTTGCACAAGGTCAGCCCTTAAATATGGTTTTTAATGATAATGATATGTCACAAGCAAAGTGAAAATTAAGTATTGTGTCACAAAGTAGATTTTACTTGCAGGTTCATAACTTAGGACCTAATTTTTTTTCTCAGTTTTTTTGAGAAAAATTTTGTTATGAACATTTTTAGGTACACAGAAAAATTGAAAGTATTGCATAGTTACATAATCAACCACACCTTGATTTTACAGTGAGCATTTTACTGTTTGCTTTATCTTGCTTCTGTCAGTGCTTCTATTAATCCTTATATCTTATATTAAGATTGAATGCATTTGATGCATGTTAGAGTTGCAGACAAAAACACTTCACAAGATAATTCAGAATGCTTATTTTTAGCTAAAATTCTCTTCCGCCTTATATTAAGGGAAAATTTACAAATAGTGAAATTCACAAATCCTAGTTGTACTATTTTATGAGTTCTGAAAAATGTATAAACCCATGCAATCCAATCCCGTTAGAGGTATTGATTATAATCATCTGATTTTAGTAGTGATGCTAACTAATGGCTTCTGTAAGAATGACTGATAAAATAACTGAATTCCAAGTAAATTAAAGGTATAATTTTTATTCTTAAAATATACTTTTTATAAATATGGTAAGAATCATAGATTGTGAAAATACCTTATTATTCTGTGGTAAATGAAGATAAAGGCATATATTTATTTCATTCATTGAAATAAAAAATAGTCTATATTCTCAGATGAATTTCTTCCTTTACTAATTTATACTAAAAGTGTTAAAGATGTGGTTAATGTCTATATAGTTCAACTTTATAATTCTAAAAACAGTGCGTATTTTGCTGAATTTGTTTTTCTTTATCAGTGTTTTTTACTATTTTAATGTTTAGATGATACAGCTTTATTAGCTATTGGATGTGTATTATGACTAGAAGAGCTCAGTTGATGATCATTTGGGTTGGAGTTATCTGAAAATTTGGTGTGGTTGAGTATTTCTTTAATTAAATTTAGATTGCCATTTTTATCTCTCTTTCCCCCAGGCTGACATAGGGCTTCCATATCCTCAGAGAGTTGTTCAGTTGCCCGAGATTGTATGGGACCAATATACCAATAGCCTTGGGAACTTTGAAAGAGAATTTAAAAATCGTAAAAGACATACTAGGAGAGTTAAGCTAGTTTTTGATAAAGGTAAGAAATCACATGGTAAGAATTTAACTAGAGAAGTCTGACACTCTTACTTTAATAATTTTATACATTGTCTTCTTTTCAGTAGGTTTACCTGCTAGACCAAAAAGTCCTTTAGATCCTAAGAAGGATGGAGATTCCCTTTCATACTCTATGTTGCCATTAAGTGATGGTCCAGAAGGCTCCAACAGTCGTCCTCAGGTAAGCAGTCTAAAGTGTTTGAATAGGAAAATTTGAATTGCAGATAAAAAATTTTAATATTGTTGGTTTGTAAAAATTCAAGCAGTAGTAGGGCATGAACTTTGAACTTAAGGGAGACTTAGGTTGGAGTTCCAGTTTCACCAGCTACTAAGCTGTGGAACTTCAGATGTCATTTATATTCAAGTTTGCAAGCTATAGTTTCCTTTTCTATAAAGTGTGATGAATATTACTAGTGTTGTAGGGCTATGCAGATTAAATGAATAATACATATATTATACCTAATATATTGTCTGATACATATTTACTCTATAATTAAGAGTTTTTTTGTGTATAGTAAAATGTAAAGAGATTTGAGTCCTTTCCTTACCACTATTAGGTATATTTCTGTAGACATGTTACATTTTCATTTGGAGAACACAGTTCCTTTCATTTACTAGGAGTTTATAAAAAGGTAAATGAGGTACAGGATTGTAAAAACATTTTCTAAACAATTATATCAGATTAAAGAAAGAAACTAAGCTACTTTGAATAAAAATAAAATAATATAAAATCCCACAACTTTTTTTCTTTTCTCTCTTTTTTTTTGATTAACATAATGTTTTATATGCAGATGATAAGGGGACGATTATGTGATGATACCAAACCTGAAACATTTAACCAATTATGGACTGTTGAAGAACAGGTAATATATTTCTAAATTGTTAGATTAAGAGAAATGCTTGGTATTATGAAAGAATATTTCTTAGTCAAGAATTTAAAATATTTAAAGTACTACTGTATTCTCTTTTTGCACACTGTAAAAAATTTTGGGGTTTTTCAGAATATGCATTCCTTTTTGGGGGTGATTTTTAAAGAAGAAAACTGCACTTAGGGAGGGGCTTAGAAAACCCCTAGAGTAAAATGGATAGAATAAAGTAAATGTTTTTGTAAAGGAACTTGGGGAAAAAGAAAAATCTGAGGCCAAGTAAAACTCTGCCTCAAAGATGCATTCTTGTAAAGGAAAGCTGACAAAGCCATGTCAGAGTGTTGTGTTACATTTTGGCGTACAGCTAGGATTGTTCATGGGTAAGGCTTGAGACATCTCTCGCATATCTATAGTAAGTATATAGCAGTGTATCAGAAACTTTAGGGACCCTTTATTTCAAGCGTTCAGATTATGCTGCATCTTTAAAACTATGAGAGAATTTAGGAGGTAGTCAGAATATGAATATTTGAATAGTGGGCCACAAAAGGAAAATACTTTTTATTCTGTCAAAATTTAGGGTGAACCTTATATATGCTTTTATTATATATATAGGGATGAATCTAAACATAATTTAGAGAGAAAATGTGGTCATTGGAAATCGCTGAGATGCATACAATACCAATTTATATTTTGTTTTTTTGTGCTCTATTGAAGTGAGTAGAAAGCCTTTATACGGAAGGTCTTTTCATAGGTTTATTGCTACTCATTTTTTCTATGAAGTCTAGATAAGATCGGGCACCTTCAGGGTGGTATGGCCGTAGACATTCCCTATGAAGTCTAAAGTTACTAGAAAATCTTCCTTCCTTGATAATTTCTATTACCCTCTCCCTCAAAGTTATGGAGGGAGCATTAGGTTATAAAATGAAAGATGAATGTATTTATTTAGAAAGTCAGTATTTTACAGTGAGTGCTTACTTTCTTAAATTTGATCTTGTTTGGCATAGAAAAAGCTTGAACAGCTACTCCTGAAATACCCTCCTGAAGAGGTAGAATCTCGACGCTGGCAGAAGATCGCAGATGAACTGGGCAATAGGACAGCAAAACAGGTAACTGAGGAGATAGCCCTAGATTGTTGGCATGTTTTGGTAGTTCTTTTAATGAAGGCTAATGCGGTGAATATCAGCAGATCACTGTTAGCTATAAAGAGCTACTGTGTATGTTTTAGTGCACTATTTTTGTGTCAGTTTCAGAAATAATTTGAGATAATTGTGCTTGTATTATTAAATACTAAAATGTGATAGTCTGAGTGTTGCTTGAATGCTTAATATATACATCAGTTAAGCACCGTCTGATTAGACTTTGCTAATAAATTTATGACATTGCTCCCTGTCTTTCTGGAAAAATTAAAATCTAGCTATTTCTCCTTTATATTCCCACAAATTTGTAAGTGTATTTTTATTTTATATATGATTGAGTATTTCCAAATTGAAATTTTATGTTTAACCTTGGAATTTAACTTATTTTAGCAATTTTTTTGTTTGGTTTGAATTTTAAAATAAGTGTCTTTGGTATCATTGTGTTAAAAGACTTCTTATATTTCCTTAGGTTGCTAGCCGAGTGCAGAAGTATTTCATAAAACTAACTAAAGCAGGCATTCCAGTCCCAGGCAGAACACCAAACTTATATATTTACTCAAAAAAGGTAAAAAGAAAATGGGTGAAAGTAAAGTAAGCTAGAGGTTTTATGTTCAACACATTACCATCAGAATTGCTATGCAGATTTTTTTTTTAAAGCAGAACAAATTGTTTTGTTTTTAAATTTTAACTTTATGTGCTTTGTTATATTGAGCATATTTACAGAATAGGATTCCACTATTGCTATTCAGTGAAATCAAGTGAACTTCAATAATGAATGTTTATTATTTCTTAGGAGTTGGGTTAATTTATGTGAGTATTATAATTATTTTATATTATATATAACAGTATAGACTGTATATGAGAAAGGCCTTTATGGTATTAAGTGTTCAGAATGTTTGACTTTAATAAACACAATTTCTGTGTTCTAGATGTGCTATATATCCAAAAATAGAAATGTTTATTAAGGTATTTTAGATATTTAATCCGTACTACAATTCAGAACTACAGGTTGTATGTATTACATCACCATATATCACTTACACTGTTCTGCAAATCATTTTTTTTTATTTGATTACACAGATGCGCGCGCACACACACATATTCACTGCCTTGTTACATTTACCAGGTTGCTGATATGTCCCTTTTTTTTGTGTGTGATGGGAAAACTGGGCCTTAAAGTACATCACATAGTTACTTTCTCATATAAGTAGTAAGACTAAAAACCATTAATCTGATTGTGATCTTAAGCCTTTCCCACTATTCTCTGCTGCTTTCTACAGTAAACAGTAAAGCTAGCTGCATGAAATTGTATCTAGTTTTTACTTTAAAATTTCTTTAAAATTGATGTATAATAAACTGGGAAAATTTTATTAGTTCCAGGTATGCAACACAATGATTTGAAATTGTATACATTATGAAATGCTTATCCCATTAAATCTACTTAACATCCTCACCATACATACTTAAATATTTCACCCATCCCTCAGTCCCCTAGCTCTGACAAGCATCAGGCTACAAGTTCATTATTATTTTTTTCTTTAAAATTCAATCCCACATATAAGTGAGATCTATGGTATTATAGTCTTTTTCTCTTTGACTTATTTCACTTGACTGGTTTTTTGCTTTAATTGCTAAAGATAAAGCACATAATTGGCCTTCGTTCATATCTTTAGTAAATCATCCTGATAATTCCTCCTTCCCACCACTGACATCTTTCACATAAGAGAATTTAAGAGTATATCTAATGCTGTTACCTTTCCATATTGAAGACATTGTATATATTTTTATATTAATATTATGTATATAGTTCCAGGTTTTACAAGATTTGATTTTACTCTTTCTAATCAAGCTTTGAAAGCTTAATTTGTCAGTTGTTTTTAAAGTATCTCATTACGTGTTTTAGATAACTTTGAAATGTTAGAACTTTGAACAACATGTAGCTTAGTTCTACTATTCATGGTTAGTAAATTAGCTTCAGATGCACTAGATGATGATAGCAAAAGGAATACTTAAGAAACCTATATGTATGCCATGCCCTTCTTTGACTGTGCTGAATTTTATGATAAACATTTTGACTGTAGAGATAAAGCTCAGCCATAGACATGCTGTTTTTATTGCCATGGTTGCAGTTGGAATTTTGAAATAGATGGAATGATGTTTCTCCATGTAGCTGAAGTTGTTAGTTGTGGCTGTGCAGCTGATGAAGAGACTTATTTGTTTAGTGGTTGTGAGTGAGGGATTTGGTACTACACAGGGCTAGTTTGTAATCTTGGTTCTACTATAGCTGTACACCTTGAACAAAAAATCCTAACCCCCAGCCTTTGTTTATTTCTTCATCTTTAAATTAGAGGTGATAACTGTTTTATAGGATTGTTATGAGGATTAAATGACTGACACTGGAGTAAACATTGAGTCACTATTATATACTATTTTCAAACATTCATCATGTTGAAATTTTCCTTTTACTTTAATAGTTCCATATCTGTTTAAACTATTTCATTCACCCTGAAAGTTGATCATAAGTGATCAGTGGTGAGGATACAAATATAAGCTAAATAATGAGTTCATTGTATTTATTGTTGACTAGGTCCCCTACATTTTTAAAAAAAGACTATTTTTGCTTTAAAAATCCAGATAGCATAAAAAAGCAACCTTGTGAGTATATTCTGATGGAAAGAGATGCAGTATTATAGACAAACTTGCAGGAAGTGACATTTTTATAATTTGTATTCTTCTAATGAATTTTTACTGACCCAGTACAAAATTGTTTTCCCACTTAGTCTTCAACAAGCAGACGACAGCACCCTCTTAATAAGCATCTCTTTAAACCTTCCACTTTCATGACTTCCCACGAGCCACCAGTGTATATGGATGAAGATGATGACAGATCCTGTTTTCATAACCACCTGAACACTACTATTGAAGAAGCATCAGTAAGTTACCTTTTTATACTATTTAATCTTACTCTTCAGATAATCTTGGTTTCTTCTTTTTAATTAACAGGTCAAATTTAGAGGGTATTTATAAATTGTGTTTTTAAGATTTCTTAATGAGGACATTTTCAGATATATGCAGAAATAGAATAGTGTAATGAATCATAGGCACCCATCAGTAGGTCTCCAACCTTACACATTACCATTGTCATAAAAAGTGTTCACATTTTCCCAGTGATAAATTGCAGTAGATTTCCTCCTTCCTTTCCTCTCTCACTCTCCACATTCCTCTCTTACATCTGTTTTGTAGATATTTGTATGGACATTAAAAGTTCACATTTCCTTGGTGTCCTTTAACCTGCTTCTCTGTTCCTTGAATTTCCTGTAAATTGATATTAGATCTAGATAACTGATCAATTTTAGATCCATTTGTTAGGGTAAACAGAACTACTTCAGGTATATTTTCATTATGTTCATCTTTCTTTTGATAGTAACCACTGATCATTGCTTAGATATCTTAATTTATTAGCTGTTGTAAGTTGTGATATTCTTTCATTTCTTTGATAAAATAATATATATAATAAAGTAAATCCCCTCTTGTCAACTGTTTGATTACCCTAAGGTAGATACAAAAGAGATAGTATACTTGTTTGATTCTTTTATTTCCTATTTTGAAAATAAAGATTCTCTAATAAATTAGAGAAGTGACTTTGAAGTTTCTAAATTTTTTGTGTTTGTATGAACTAAATATCTTGAACCTAAATATTTTTATTGTGTTTCTTTGCTTTATTAGTGTTAAATTGACTTAATAATCTTCAGGTTGGGTTTTGAATCCTTTTGACAAGACTGGTAGTTTTAATAAATTCCTTACTGTCTGATATGGCAAGGAAGTAAATTATAGGTGCAGTTTATTTATTTCCTGCTTCAAACATAGCATTAATTTTGCTTTCTTTTACTGACAATGGCTATCCTACTAGAGGGGATGTGGTTTTTTTCCTAATCCTAGTCTTGGTGACCAAATTTATTAATATCCTTCAACTTAAAATGCAAATTTAGTAGTTTGCGTTCTTTACATTTGATTAAAATAATCTGAATTTAGTAAATTTTATTATGAAATTTCTTGCTGTACTATTTAGATCATAGCATATTTATTAGTTTTATATTATTTGTTCTTAATGATGATATAAAAGGTATTACCTATAATTTAACATCATTAGTTCACATAATTTGAAATAATTGAAATATAGTATAAAATAAGGTAGGTGAAGTGTCAGATTGTAAAGAACCTTATCCACCTGCAAACTTTGGACTTGACACTGTAAATAGCGAGGAAATCTTCAGGAGATCTAGGTAAGGGGGGTGTTGGGGTGGGGGGTAGTGGAGGAGTGAACAGGTACTAGAGGATCAATTTGAGAGATAGTTTAAAAAGTGTTGACAATTTGTTGGATTAGATATGCCAGTTAAAAACTTAAGGAGAGCGCTTACTTAGACAAATCTGGGTTCAATCACCTGATTTTGAAAATAGTTGGGTCAGTTTCCTTGGTGTAACATGTAACAGTTAAAAATACCTAACATGGAGAACTGGAGCAATAGGAGGGTCAGAGGTTGTTTGATTCAGTACTGGAAATTAGAGAAAACTAGCTCAGTGACTTGGGGATGCTTTTAGAAGCATTGTAGAAATTAGGGTCTGTGAAACTGGTGATGAATTAGCAAAGAAGAAGTGGATACTGAGTGACAGAGCACAAATATAAATTGGTAGAATAGGAAGAGGTAGTAATTGAACTATCAACCTCATATATATAAGAGAGTATAAAAGAAATGAACAGTCCAAACATATATATGTCGTCTTTGTAACTGTTTTCCTCCCCTTGAGTAAAAAAGGATATACTGCCTTGATTATTCGGTATACAGAGCAGAAAGCAGAAACGGATTTCTTTGTTCTTAAGAATATGTCATATTTACTTGAGGTATCATAAAAATTTGTTAGTTTAGAGGAGGGGAGAATCTTGTAGATGAGACACAAGTATATTATAAGGAGACTCTCAAGTAGCCACAGTGTATCACATTGAATCTGCATTAGTGTATGAAAGAGGGGGAGGGGAAATCAGGTCATGTGCCCTGGTACTTACATTATTAGATAACTTAATTACAGTCTAGTATTGCCATTGCATTAAGATCTCCAGAAGTACTCGTTTAAAATACTGTTAACAGTTGCACCATTTCCTGTGAGCCCTAAAGGTGAAATAAACTCAAAAGTGAAAAAATTTGAATCGGTGTTTTATTTAGTTCATCTTAATTATCAAACATTTTTTGCCTTTTTTTGTTTGTTTTTTAGGATGAAGAAAGTATTCCTATCATGTATAGGAATTTACCTGAATATAAAGAACTATTGCAGTTTAAAAAATTAAAGAAGCAAAAACTTCAGCAAATGCAAGCTGAAAGTGGATTTGTGCAACATGTGGGCTTCAAGGTAAATTCTTCTTAATTTTATTCACTTAATTTTTGAAGGGATGATAAATCTTAAATCTTAAGATAAATCTTTCCATTGTTTAAATTCTAAAAATCAGGTAAATAGGTTAGCTCCTGAAAGGAGTATGCGACAATTACCTGATATCAAAGGAATTATGATGCCGTAGAGAAAATAAACATAGTGGTATCTATACTTTGAGGATAAATTTGAGCCAATATTTTCTTGCTACTCCCCCCCCCCCCACTCTTCAGCTTTACTGAGATATAATTGACAAATAAAAATTATGTACATTTGAAGTGCACAAAAATTTAAAGTTTTAAAATAATCACCTCATTAGGTACCTTGTATGTGTGTGGTGAGAATACTTGAGATATACTATCTTAGAATATTTTCAAGTATGCAATATAATATTCACTATAGTAATCACCATGCTGTTCACAGAACCTTTATTTACCTTACGTCTAAAATTTTTGCCCTGTGACCTGTGTCTCCCTGTTTCTCACACATATCCAGCCCCTGGAAACCACCTGTTCTTTACTCTTCTGAGATTGATGTTTTCAGATTCTACTTATAAATACAACCAGTCAGCATTTGGTTTTCTGTGTCTGCCATATTTCATTTGATATGTCCTCTAGGTTCACCCATTCTGCAAATGGTAGAATATGCTGAAGAATATTCCATTGTGGTGTGTCACATTTTCTTGATCCACTAATCTATCAAGATGTTTTTCATGGATCAGGATTTTTTCATCCCTGTCAGATTATCTTCCCTTCAGTTCTGTTATCTCTGCAGTTTTTTGAGATACCAGTAGAAGTACCTCTTGTCTACCACATTTTGAAATAAATACCCATTGTGTCCTAGGTACTTTTACTGAGTGCAAGTAAATAAGGTGGACACAGTTCCTGCCTTCATTCTGTTTTCTTCTTACAGGGAATTTAGAGAGGTTAAATGAATTAAACATTTGAGTGTGGCTGGAGTGCATATGGGAGAGTAATGACAGGCTGACTATTGAAGTGCTTTGGAAATTTTGTTAAGGAAATTAAATTTGCCTAAAAGTTTAATTTTAGAGGACAGTTGAAGAATTTGAAGCAGATACTAGCACGTAATTTGCTTTTAAGAAAAAGCTTGTATTAAACCATTAGTATTTGATAACCTTTATGAAGTGGGTTTAGAGTGATAACTGTTAGTGTCTGGACACTATATTGTTAAATTCTTTCCACTATAATGTATTCATTTGTTATTTATGTAATTCAAGAAAAATTAGGTGAAGGGGAAAATATTCTGACTTTAGTGTGGAAAGTGGTTAGAAAGAGCAGGACTGAAGGCAGGAAAACTGCTTTGAGATTCTTTTGGTAATTTAGACAAGGTGAGAATATCTTGGCTGGTGGCTGTGGGAATAGAATGAGATTGACAAGTATGAGAATACTTTAAGCATTAGAATTGACTATATTTGGTGGTATTAGATGAAGTAATAATGAAACTATGAACTAGTAATTTGAAAGTTTAAACAAGATTGTTAAATGTCTGATCCTCTGACATGGTCATCAGCCAGACTATAATAAATGACATAAACTCTTGATCTTTCAGTGACCTATTTGAGATTTTTCTAACAGCTCTGACCTTTCAAGAAACTCTCTATTCCTCATAATTTTGCTTCAAGACCCAACCATGGCTTGTTTGACAATCTGTCAGCCATTTTATTTGATCTGATGATCTGAGATACTATATAAGAGTCACTTTAATTTTCAAAATTGCACAGAACAACTCAGGGCTATCATAATACCATTACACTGAAAAAAGAGCTAGATCTTTTTTCTTTATAATGGGCATAGATTTTAGTCATCGTCACGCTCAAGAGTGATTGAGAGAAGAAAAATACTTTGTGTTCGCCTGGGTTTATGTTGCCACCATAATTCCCCCTTAGATAGTTCTGTAATAATCTGGATAGTTTTCACTACGGTCATCACAGTGCTATTCACAGCTGTTTTTCACTACCCTGAGGTGTACTTCTCAAGTAAAGTGTTAATAATGATACCCAAGTTTGCAGATAATTTACTTAAGTTAAAAAAAAAAGTTTGATAACATAGAGAATATTGTAATAGCCCTGCCACCCACCTGTAGCTTAATCTTGGATAGGATTTCTGCTAGTTTGCCAAAAAAATTGTATCCAATTTACTATAGTTTTTGTGCTATTTCTGTTTGGTGCAGGGAGAGAGAGAAAAGAATGTCTATTTGTAAATCATGTGTTTCCCAGAAGTGAAAAAAATGAATTTTGGAACAATATAGCTTAATAGTTTCTTTCTTTGAATCTGTAACAGTGTGATAACTGTGGCATAGAACCTATCCAAGGTGTTCGGTGGCATTGCCAGGATTGTCCTCCAGAAATGTCGTTGGACTTCTGTGATTCTTGTTCAGATTGGTAAGTATTGTTCGTCATTTTTTGTTTTAAATTTTGACAAGTCAAAAGTTTCTTAGCCATTGGTCCATTTCAAACTATTTAGAAAATTGCCACATTTAATGGATTAAACAGCTTTTCCAGATGATAAAAAAAAATTTTTTTTATGCCATATCTCAAGTAACTTTCCTTTAGAGATTTTAAGATTAACGAATTTAAAGAGATAGAGTTATGGAGTTTTGAATTATTTTGGCCAAATTACAGTCAATGCAATGTAATCACATATTTGTGTGTTTTCTGTTTTTCTTTGCAGCCTACATGAAACAGATATTCACAAGGAAGATCACCAATTAGAACCCATTTATAGGTCAGAGACATTCTTAGACAGAGACTACTGCGTGTCCCAGAGCACCAGTTATAATTACCTTGACCCAAACTACTTTCCAGCAAACAGATGACATGGAAGAGAACATCATATACTAGTCCTCTTCAACACATAGCAATGGTATCATTGTGAATTATGTGCAGTTCGGAAAGTTTCTATGCTTTCCCTGAAATGACACTCACAGCATGACAGCTTCCTGGGTGTTCTCGTCAAGTCCAGCTCTGCACTGTTGTGGCTCTAGATCACTGTTCAGCAGCTGAACATTCATGGTGAGCAAAGGGTTTCCTGGTGAATTTCTCACCACCGCTTTAAAGCCTTTTAGGTGGTGATCTTAAATAGGTGAGATGGAAACGAGAGCACACATTAAAGAGAGAGTAAATTCCAAAGGTTTCAAAAAACTTGGTCATAAATATGATGAGAAGAAAAAGTATTTATATTAAAAAAAAAGTTTAGTAGCTTTCAGTTTTGTGAAAATAGTTTTCAGCACAGAAACTGACTTCTTTAGACAAAGTTTTAACCAATGATGGTGTTTGCTTCTAGGATATACACTTTAAAAGAACTCACTGTCCCAAGGGTGGCCACTGAATGGCCTTTAGTAAATTGGAGCTGCTTAACCATATTGATGTCTAATTTCTTTTAACCACAATGAACTGTCCTTATTACCAACAGCAAAGCACTACAGGAGGCAACTGTGTCATTGCTTCCTTAACCAGCTCATGGTGTGTGAATGTTATAAAATTGTCACTCAGATATATTTTTTAAATGTAATGTTATATAAGATGATCATGTGATGTGTACAAACTATGGTGAAAAGTGCCAGTGGTAGTAACTGTGTAAAGTCTCTAATTCACAACATTAATTCCTTTAAAATACACAGCCTTCTGCCTCTGTATTTGGAGTTGTCAGTACAACTCATCAAAGAAAACTGCCTAATATAAAATCATATATATGGTAATAATTTCCCTCTTTTGTAGTCTGCACAAGACCCATAAAAGATTGTATTTTTATTACTATTTAAACAAGTGATTAAATTTAGTCTGCGCAGTGAGCAAGAGTTCACATGCATTCTTTTATACTGCTGGATTTTGTTGTGCATCATTTAAAACATTTTGTATGTTTCTTCTTATCTGTGTATACAGTATGTTCTTGAATAATGTTCATTTGTCAGGAGAACTGTGAGAAATAAACTACGTGGATACTGTCTGTTTATATTATAGAATGCTTGTTGTCGCTTCCTTTTGGTTACATTTTAGACTTTTTTATATAAGTGTTAAAAATTAAGGTTTTTTTTTCCCTTTAAGGGTTTACTTTACCTCTACCTGTCTGTCCTTTGAAAAGAGTAAGGCCTATATTGTGGAACAAGAGGGTGAGTTTGAGAAACTTAGTAAGAGATTTTAATGTTTTCACTCTGTGGGTTAAAACGGTAAATCAGACTAGGTTACCAAAATAGAACACATACCATGGTTAAAGGAGAAAACAACTAAGTCTAGATTTGGAAACTAAACTAGGATGAAATTTTTACTTTGATCTTTGATGAAAAACATCCCCCACAAATTTAAGTTAAACAGGCAGTATTTGTTTTTTTTTTTTTTTGAATTTTTATTTTTGCATATTTTACAATATATGATTGTATAACTGCTAGTCCCCATGGGAATACCCCCCCACACCACATCTCCCCTGGTCTCTTTTCCTCCTTTCTTTTTGCTTAAAAAGGCAGTATTTGAAGATCACTGTATTCCCTGGAAATTAGCTATTGCAAAAGACTATATATTTTCTAAGATTAAGTATTATACTAATCTAATTTTTAGCATCTTGCATTTTTTCCAATTTTAAATCAAGAAAACATTGTTCGCTAGTTCTATTTAATGCATTGTGGGGTACTAAAATCATACCCTGAATTTTTTAATTGAGAAAAGTATTATGATTTTAAATATAAAAATGTGGAAATTTAAAGTAATATATTGATTAGATATTAGCATTGATAATTATAAAATATATAAATGAATTTGAGTTTAACTTCTCATCCTGAAATAATAATTTGGGAGAAGATGGGACTCTTAGGGGGAAGAAGGAAATCTTAACATTCTAGGAATTTTGATATTTAATGTTTAGATATGCCAGAGGTCTGTCTTTTGTGGTAAGACAGTAGCAATAGAAGGGTAACTTCTCTAAAATGGATAGATTTTAGAGAATCATTCAGATCCATTAAAAACTGCATTTAAAAATGAAAAATGAAGTATGCTTTGGAAGAGTATAAAATTGTATATATAAACAGAATAGACAAAACTAATGCATTTAATTGTATTTTTAACGGCAAAGATTTTGAGAATTTTTAGTAGCAAAAATAATTATTTTATGCTTGAGTGAAGATGTATTTATAATGCATTTTTCAACTTCAAGCAGTTTAGGTTCATTGCTTTAAATGCCTGAAAGGGTATTAGTAGTGATAGTGTGTTTATTTTAGAGGACTGTAAGAATGGGCAGTACTGTCATTTGCAAGTGAACCTACCCATCCCCAGAAAAAGTACAACACAGTCCTGCTTATCAAAGCATTGCTTACTAAATGACTTAGTAGGTCAGCTGCATTTTCTAAAATAATAGGCTAAAGTTATTTGCTAAGGAACTTTTAATTAAACCTAAAACCACTGCTTTAAGGTTTAGGCAGAGGAGGTTTTGATTGGTTGTGTAGTATTATAATAGCAAACCCTGATGTATGAAGCAGGCGTTTAGTAACAAATTGAATTCTCACAACTCTATGAGGTAGATTTTATTAATCTATTTCATATGAGGAAATATAGTCAGAGAGGTAAAATAATTTTCCCAAGGTCATGAAATGAGTAAAGTAAAATAATTTCCCCAAACTCATGTAGTGAGTGAAGTAATGATGCTTGGGTTATAAACTCACAGATGCTCCAGAGTAAGCCTCACTTCCCTGTTTTCCCAAGCAAAGAATATTCCCTTTGTATCAGACATAACTGAAGTGTTAGAGGTGGAGGTTCAGGGCGGTGCTTTACAGTCTTTTTTCCTTGTGTGGTATGGTTCCCAGAGTACAAACCTAGATCTGTGTCTGGTTTTAAGCACAGAATAGATGCCTTGATGGGTGCTAAAGGACTGGACCTACCTATGATAAATTCAAAAGCACGCATATAGTTTGTCAGGAGATTACAGGGTTTGAGGCTGTAGACAAAGTTGGGACTACAGCATGTGTCCCCTGCCTCTGATAGGATTTATTTCAATGTCGTTCACTGCCTCTCACTTACTAACCCAATGGTTTTCCTTCCCTGGTTCTTTATGTTTAAATTACATTTCAGAATACAGTTTCCTGAGGTATGAGAAGTATGTTTTATTTTTTTAAATGAAACAAAAAGTGCATCACATGTAGTAAGGGTAAATACTGTGTTAATTTTCAGTCATAAGTATGGTATGTCAACTGTATTCCTTATTGTGAATAATGGAGTTTGAAGGCCACTGTTGTGGGTGTACCATATGGAATTAGAAGTCTCCAGGCAACTAGTATGTTTTCACACAAGATTATAGAAACAATGTCCTTTTTTAGGCTGTATTTTTTATTCTTTACCTTGATGAAAAATACGCTTCTGTTTGTATGATCCCAGAAAAAATTTTTTCATAGTTTATGTAGCTGATGAGAAGGATTTTTCAAGAGTGGTGTCATTTTTAGCAGCCTGAGAATAGGCACTATATCCATGCTTGTCTTATCCCTATGGTCTGGCTCTTAAGTTGATTCTCAAGAAATAATTTGTTGGTTGTTTTTGTCAGTTACATCTTTTTCTCTAGGAAGTTAGGTGACACCACCTCCTCCTGACTATCTTTAGGACCCTTAGTGGGCTTGTCTTCTTTATAGACTTCTGAGAGCATGGAGAAATTAATTGCATCCTATCTTATCTGGAGGATATGGTTCAATTCTGGGTGTCTGAGATTTTGGTTCTCTGGTATCTCAGGTCATTAATCTTAATTCTATGCCATGTTTTGAGTGATGAAATAGAGGGCATTAAAGTAGAAATTCTGAATCCTAAATTATGAAAGTGAAATACTTAGCAGATGTTGACAAAAACCTGCTTTTTATGAAGCACTAGGAACTAGTAAGTGATTTACAGGTATTAACTTTAATTCTCAACACCTAAGTGAGGCTGCTTACTATTATAGCTGCTGTGCAGGTAAGGGAACTAAGGTTCAGAGAATTTAAATGTTAGCAGTTAGTAATAATTACGATGTGCAGGACTGGGGATACAAAGTCCTGCCTTTATGGAGCTTGTAGACCAGTGCACAAAACCAGCAATAAATAAGTAAACAAAAATTACTGTAATTTTAGGCAGATGTAAATGCTGTGGAAGAGAAATGATGGAAGAATGGAGACCAGTGTGCTGTTTTAGATGAAACAATGACTGCTCAATGACATGGGTAAATTTGAAGAGACCTGAATGATCTCTGAGGGAACTAGCTTTATGTGTAATCTGGAGAAATAATTAGCAACTGCAAGGCCCTTGTCCTGCAAAAAGCTTGGCTTTTTCCAGGCAACTTTCCAGTTGGAGCCAAATGAATGAAAGAATAGCAACTGATGGGGTGAGAAGAGGGTGCAGTGCTAACCCAGGTGGGCACTGCCTCTTTTAAAGGAGCTTAGGTTGTGTTCTCATGTGTTGTTCTGTTGAGCAGAGACCTCTGAGGTCCTTTCTTGCTTAAAAATTCTATGATTTTAAAGTAGTGATATCACCACAAGTCAGTCAAATCAGCAGCATGCTTTTAGCAGTTTTGTACAGGAAGACTTGATTTGCACCTCTACATACTCTTCAGGGGCAAAACCATTTATACCTGCTGTTTTTCAAGAGGGCTGTTTGCCTGCAGCCACAAAAGCCATGGTGCGCTTGTCTGCTGCCCTGCGGTCTCATATCCCTTACTCAAGTTGTCAGAGCTGAAGTGGGCATCGGCTGTTTGACAGATGTATGCTTTTAAAGAATGTTAATCCCTACAAAGAGTTGTCTTGTGTTTTCCAGCACAACAGATTAATGTAACTCTCTAATACTCCTAATGCCCCCCTATAGAGGGAATGAAAATTTGGGGTAGTAATAAAGTATTTGACAACTTTGAGTTGTAGCAATGTGTCCCTTTTTATCATTGGAGGAGTAATTGTAACCAAAGAAATTTAATTTCTTCTTTAGCAAATATATTTGTGTTAAGGATGACTGCTAGAGAAAAGAGGACTATGAAAATCACCATGTATCATGAGTACACTGAGAGTTCTCTGTAATAGTTCGAAATTGATTTCTGGCCAAAATTAAAACCATATGAGCATATCATAAATCTCAACTATTACTGTGTGTGCTTCTCATTCTGTTTGGAATAAGACTTCAAATGCTTTCCAGAATGATGTGAGTTAACAAATAAATAGAAAAACGCATCCTGTGTTCCATTTATTTTATTTGTACATACCATTTCAAGAAAAAAAGACATTAAAAATACAATTCTGTCTCAGAAATGGATCCTTGTCTGCACAACCATTGAGGGAAAAGAAATCATGCAAACTGAAACGGATTTTTTTATAGTGACTAAACGGAAGATGCAGTTAATTGAGTAGAATATAGAAGAAGCTCTGATCTGGCAACTGATAACACGAAAGAGAGCCCAGGCTTCACCAGTTTGATGCAGGGAAACACATTTTACATATGGGTATGATAAAGTCTGCACATCCCTAGAAAAGGCCCTGATGAAACAAATACAATATCTGAATATGTTAAACAGTGTGTACTGACATGCCCCTCCCACCATAGCAGTTTTGTTAGTTAGTGTATTTCTTACTTGACAACAATAAGTAGGTAGTCATTTAAAATTGAAATTACGAACTGACGTTTGTTCAATGAGTGCAATAACAAATCACCTCATGCTTACAGTTAATGGTATGTATAATTGTGGGAATGCACCACACTGTTTAGGAGACACTAGGTCAGACAATTTATCCTGTTGGTTCTCAGCCATTATGACAGCATTCTAAGAAACCAGTTCCCTAAAAATGATACTGGTGTCTAGTTTGGGGTTTTCTGTCTTGCAAAAGCCATGTGATTTCACACTTCAAATCTCTTAAATTTCCTGTCAACAGTAGTGTCAACCCAGTCTCTGGCTCTGAGCAACTAGTAGATGGGAGTTGAGGTGACAGAGCCAACAGGGGAAGATACCCATGCTTGCCCTCCCTGCCCTTACACACACATACACACACACACACAGACATTAAGGACCTTCAGACAACATGAATCTTGGGACGAGGAAGGAAGATTTGATAGCATCGCTATCTAATTGAAAAGAGTAGAACCATATAGTCAGACTAGCAAGTCTTGAGGTTACAACCGACAGGAATGGTGGTTTACATACTAGCTTAGCTCTGGTGCAACCAGCATGGTAGAAGAGTGTCCTGTAAGTGCAGGTAGCTCTCAGAATTACGAAGAAAAGGTTGGATAATACCAATACACCATGCACAATTTCCAGACACCTCTCAGGTCAAGCTGGGGAGCAAATAGTGATGTCAGGATTTGGGGGACACAAAGGATTAATTTGAGACAATTGTGTTAAGGGATGAATCTTCCAGTATTTTTCTGCCTCTTCTCTACATTGTTGCCTTCAGAAAATAGAGTCAATAGCTGTACAGAGTTGAAAAAAGACTTCTTCTGGTGTCCCTTCTGCATTTATCTACATTTAAAAGGAAAAAAAAAAGTTAGTCTGAAGAAATATTGTATATAGAGACTATTTTAAATATCCACCAGCAGTAGATAAGTTCTGGAATAATCAGAATACCAGAGCAACAGGTAGAACAAATGACAGCTATTTTCAACAACTTGGGTTAATCCTACAAAGTCAAGGAAAAGAAGCAAGTCTCAAGAATAGGTATACATTGTGATCCCACTTATATAGGGTTTAAAATGAAAACAAAGTGTTGGTTAGGGTTTCATGCATAAGTGAGAATACCATAAAGAGAAGCAGGAATTATTAAAGGATAGTGATTACTTCTTAGGGATAGGGACCTGTGATTGGAAGACATGTTGGGGAGCTTCTGCAATTGTCTTCTATTTTTTGACTTGGTGATTACCTGGTGCTCTTTTTATAACTAACCAAATCATACACATTACATCTATACACCCTGTCTGTATGGTACAAACTACAGTAAGGAGAAAAAAATTAAAACTTAAAGAAAAGTTAAGCCACGACCACCAGTAGTCCTAGTCCCCAATAGATGTGTCATACTCAGCAATCTGCTACTTGTTTCCCGGGCTAGAGGCTCCTCATCAACGTCAAGCACTTTACCTTTGCCAAGTATATGTTCCTCACAGCATGTCGTATATTGCTTTACTTCTTCCTTTTCCTTTCAACCATTTCTGGGTGCCAACATGTTATGCGTTGGACATACTGGGCTGACAAGACACAAAAGACCTGCTCTCCAGCTCACAGCTCCAGGGAAGAGGCAATTGAATTTACAGTGATTAGGTAAGGATAGAAACTATGGCTATAGCAGTGTCATGTGATAATCTTGGGAGGGGAGAAAAGCTGCCCTCTGAGGAAAGATCATCATTTGAAATAATAAAATTCACCACCAACAATGGAACATAAATGCTTTTTAAGTAAATCGGTAATCCTCACAACCTTAGAAGGTGAAGTATCATCCCTACTTCACCGATGATGACACTGAAGCTCTGAAAATTAAATTTTCTAAGATCATTTTTTGCTACGTGGCAAAACCTGACTTGCCACATAGGCAAACCCAGGTCTCTGACTCCAAAGTCCTTACACTTGTTGACACTACTACACCTACTAGTCATAACATCTGGGTGGCTGAAGTTGGTGGAAGTAGCCAAGAATGCAGCTGGAATTGTAAGGGAAAGTCTTTGTCTCAGTGATACTTTGTCCTTGGGACAAACACTTCCCAAAGTCCACAGTGGATTGTCTTCAGAAGCCGTGGCCAGTTAAAGGAAGAATTCAACCCAAGTCACTGCTTCATTTGCACCTAAGTATTCTAGTTGTGCTATACTACTTAGCTCAGGGATGCTTGTAGTGGGACTTTACATTTTGTTTCCGTTTGGCTTCATCTGAGCAAACCCCAACCATATTCTAAAACCTCTCCTCCTCACAGGTGGTTGATGTTTTGCAGTCTTTATCTCTTCTCCACAGTGTCTCACTGAACGCTACTACAGTCAGTGCATCATGGATAAATTCTGAGAAATGTGTTCTTAATGTCAGTGTAATTACACAAACCCAGATGCCTATTGGGGCCACTGTCGTCCATGTGGTCAGTCATTGACCGAAATGTTAAGTGAAGCCTGAATGTAATTTTGCATTTAATGGACTTACATGTTCTATTTTCACTAACTAGCTCCGAAACATTTTGCTCTTCCAAATCACTTTTCTCTAACCACTGCACTTCCTAGTGTAGGGCAAATAAGTTTTCGGGGTTTTTCATACCCTTCCTCCATTAGCCTCTACGAGCAGTACCTGTGGTACTGTGCCCTCCCTGTGAGTGTACATGTGAATGGGTATACGTATGCGTAAGTGGGCACACCTGGAGTAAAAAGGTGGCATCACTCTGGGGAGAACTCAAGTGACTGTTTCTTTGCCAGCTGTTTTCTTGTTCACTATTAAAAATCCGGTGAAGATGATACCAGGGGCTCTGACATTCTTTAAGCTGCTAGAACCTATGATGAATCCACCTGGATTGGGATGGATGCAGAACACTGAGCATATATGTGGCTTTCAAAATTTATCTTCCTTCTGAATGAAAACCAGATCTCTATTTCCTGCACCCTTGTAAGTCATCTTTTTCTTTTTAAATTGTATTATTTTCTGTTGAGGTAATGTTGGCTTTCAATGCTGTAAATGAACTAGGGGACTAGGCTCACAACTCTTCAGATGTATGTGACCACACCACACCCACCATAACACCCATGATCCTCCACTATTGCACCCATTCCCCTACTAGCTCCCTATCAACATGTCTCTTTTAACATTGATAAGTTATTAGTACAAGCTTTTTTAAAAGAAAATGGTTAATGGCCGGGCACGGTGGCTTGTGCCTGTAAGCTTCAGCCTATGAAGCAGCTGGGGCTAGGGATCGCGGTTCGAGTCCTGCCTGGGGCCCGTAGTGAGACCTGGTCCCAAAAAAATAGCTGGGCGTGGTGGCGCACACCTGTAATCCCAGCTACCTGGGAAGCTGAGACTGGGGATTGCTTGAGTCTATGGTACCCCGGGCAGCGTGAGCCTGCGGTTCCATGGGCAAAAATAGCGAGACCTAGTCTCAAAAAAAAATGAAGAAAGAAAAATAAAGAGCATGGTTACATCCTTTATATTTTGGTTTTGGTCTTGTTTTTCCTATGTTGGTGCCATTAGGCTTCTGGGTTAAATCCAAGCTGTCACGGCGCAGGGTACGTGCCTCCTTCCTTGTGTAATCTGGCTCCCCTTAAACCAGAGAGAACCTTGCCACCCCAGGGTCCCTGCCTGCCAGAGGAGAGGCCAGACCTTAACACACAGCATCTGCACACTGTCTGGAGTTGACCACTAGGGGAATGTTTCAAGAGATTGGGCTGTGGAAAAAGCTGTGCCCGGGTGGCCATCCATTTCACAGGTCTGGTTAGGTATTTCCTCAAGACCACAGAGAAGAGGATGTCTACATACATCCCTTTATAAAACTTTTATCAGGACAAGTCTTACCTACAAAGTTTGCTAAATCAGCAAGATGACTTATAATTGCACATAAAGACATCTCTATTCCTAGAACTTCCCAAAGTTTGAGAAATTGGTTCATTTAAAATGTCACATGATATGGTAGTACACACCTGAAGAGGTGGGAGCCTGTTTTCTGAATCACACATAGATTATAAACCAATAGGCTTTAATAAAAAAATCATTACAAGTAATAAAATGACACATGGTACAATCTTTTCTCCTTTTTCCTCCTAATTTTGTCTGAAATTTTAATTTGGTGGGCAGGTTTTTTTTTCATAGAAATGAATCTATTCTTCCTAAACAGGTACAGTCAGTCATTTTCCTGCTTATAATAACTCCTGGTTCTTGTCATTATTTGCAGTACTTAAGTCAAACCTTCTGGAATAGTCTGGGATATGTTATCCAATGCAGCAGTTGCTAGCCCTCATGAGGTTTCTGAATAACTGGGGTAAAGCCAATACAACTGGGATGCTGAATTTGTAATACTATGTAATTAAAACAAGTTTAACTTTTAAAGCAGTTATGGGAACATAAAAAAAAAATACAGTGCAAAACTTTGGGGATATAAAACCTACCTTGTTAATAGTAAATTTTAGGAAACACAAATAAAATTCTAGCATTTTGGATGAAAATTTAACATCTGAATTGAGGATGCCTTAAGCGCCAGGTTTTAAAGACTTAATTAAAGTAAGCCTATCTCATTAAAATTTTTCTTGTCTTGTTGCATGTTGAAATGATAATACTTAGGCCACTACAGTAAGTTAAATTGTTTTAAATCAATTTCATTTATTATTTTTTAAATACTATGGCAACTAGGAAAATTTAAATTACTTATGTAGCCCTTATGTTTCTGTTGGACAATGCTGGCCTAGAAAATTGATTGAATGAAAGAAGAATGAATGAATGAATGAATGATTGGATTTATGGCCATCACAGTCTTGCTGTAACCATGTTTTTTAGTATAATCCACCCCTACTCCAACTCGTCTGTTCAGCATTCCATATGTGCTAACTTTATTGGGTTCTTTCATATATCACTACCTTTGTACCCTTTCTTCTGTCTGCCATGAACTTCTACACATCCTTCAAAACTTAAATGGTCTCTTCTCCTTAAAGCATATATCTATGTGTCTAGACCCAAGCTCGGCATCTGTAAGACCTGGAACATTCTAGAAACCCTGTCACTGCATTCACCACCTTGCTGTGGATGCAGATTTTATGTCTCTTTTTCCCTCTCTGATTTCCCAGAATTAAGCATTATGCCTTGGACATGGGAAGTGATTGTATGTCATTTGGGTGGAATAGCACTAATTCTCTGGTGGTGGAATCCAAGGCCATGTTTGAACCATAGGCGGTTCAGACTTAAAGTTGAACTCTGTGAAGAGATGGCCCTATGACAGACAGAGGCAAAATCTGCTCTGTGATTAAAGCTACCACAAGGGAAGAAAATCAAGAATGTGTCCAGAGGAGTACAAAGGTCTAGAGTTCTCTTCTGCCTGCTGATAAAAGCATGAGTGAACATAACTCATTTCAACAGGACCACAGGGGTGCAGAGACTATTGTGCCAAATCACAAGGTCTTTGTGGGAATCCAGTCAAGGCCTGACAATCAGGAAGGGAGGGAATGGAGAGAAGATCACTTCCAGCAGTGTCAGAAAGAACAAGTTTCTTAGGTCTCTCAGAGACAGATGGAAGATTTATGCTTCATTTGTCAAGTATGAGGTCAGAACCACAGGGCTCCTCTAAACCTCTGTTTCTTGCCTCTTTTTTTTTAATGGACCTGAGCTGGCAGGTGAGAGAGGTTGTCTCCAACCCAGACTGCTAGAGGCTCTCAAGCTGGGCAGTTCCAGACTGAACCCACAGGTGAGGGGGCAAGTATTCCAAACTCATAACTGAGAAGTGAACTCAGTGGAGATAGGGTATTGATAAAAAGGCCCAGGTTTTTCTCTATTTCAAAGAATTCTGTTCAGGACAATATGAGGAAAAGGGGAGCATGAATGAATGGGTTAATAAAGTTTCTGCTTAAGATAAATAGAGCATCATCCTCATTTAGAAGCAAAAGCCTAACTATGCCAACCCCTCCAAGATGAACTAGAAACAGAATGCTGAGTGAACAACTGAGTATATTATAAAATAGTGTATGACTAACAAAAGGAAAGCATGTTTGTAGTTCGTGTTCACCTCCAGCCATTTCAGAGAAATGCATATAGGATGGTAGTATTTTTATGAAATTAGAAGCCTCCACCAACAGTTGCTGAGTTTTTACAGAGAACATTGATTGAAGTCAGAGGGGTGAGCTGGGAGGGGGGAGGAGGAGGAGGAGGAATATTAGCATATGTAGCCGGATGAAAAGAGGAAGAAAGAGAAGAGGGGAGAGGGAGGGAAAGAGGTAAACATTACATAACAAACTTTATACTGGTTATTTGAGGGGTTAAGTTCAGAAGGAACATTGTTAATTGGTTTCTATATGCAGTCATGTATACATATATCGCATATATATATCTCATTACTCTTGGCTATTAGAGTGGACATTTATTACTTCAGTGATTTGAAAAAAATCATTTGAAATAATTCTAATCTCAGTCACCAGTGTGAACACTTGATGATACTGACACTGCTAGGACTACTGACTCAATGTAGCTTTTTGACTTTCAGAGAATCTCAAGTGAAACAACACCCACTCTCACCCCCCACTTACTTTCTGGGACATGGAATTTGGCCTTGAAATGGCCTCTCCCACCATCCCACTTTTTCTTGTTCCATAGAGAACAAGAAAAAGTGAATCGTCACAGGGATTCTGAAAACTTGTATTGTTAGTTATTGCCAATGGAACAAGATTCCTTTCTCTCTCTTGACTCAGAATGTGACCAGAAAACAGATCTGTGGTCTTCTGCAAGAGGGTCATGGTTTCCAAAAGTCAAGAGTTGTTCTCTCCACACCCCAGTAGGGGAACTTTTTCTACTTCTACATTTATATATATTTAAAAAAATACAGAAGAAATGGGAGACATGAGCCCAGCGAGACAGGAGACATTCTTCAACTTAGATATTTGTAAGGAGGATTCCAGAAATTGAAGTTATCTGAGAGCTTGGTTTAGCTCTGTCTCCATGTGCTATCATTGGTGAGTATATAGAATTTAGGTTGAAGTAATACGACAGAGAGATAAAAGGGATTCCCTGGCTCTGAAAGTGAATTACTGTGAATTACTTAGGGATTATTCTCGCCTCTACAAATCTTGGAAGAAATTCCCTTCTGTCTGGATGATTTCTGAGTGTGTTCCAGGCTGCAAGGGTGAAAATTACTAATCTCAGTGGGACCGTGGAAACCTTGAACTATTAAGACCTTGACTTAAATAGTGCATCTTTGTTTGCTTGTTTTCAATCATCTAAGCCTGTGTTTTCCACGACAACCAGAAGTTCACAAAGCACAGCGTAGGTTTCCTTACACACATTCAGTCCCAGGCTTGCTGGTAGCGTCAGGAGTGCTGTGTTCATAGACACTGAGGCTACATCTGGGCGCTGCGGCAGTGACTGGATTATGAACAAAGTTTGCTGGGGAAGTTGGGGATGACATCGTTGACATGGCTGAACTTAAAGCAAGAGGTGCTCTTTCCGTCTTCTGGAGTCAGTGCTAAGTTCTTAGCTTTGTAGAAAATGAACCATTAATAGATTTAGAAGAATTCATGATTGGCAGTTTCCCCGAAGGACCGATAAAGGAGCTACCTCAGAGGTAACGTTTATTAACTATTGACTGATTGACTTTTGGTGAAGAACAGAGGGAGACTCTCATTCTCCCTGCTCTGCGCCCACTGAACTTGACTCCTGGATTACTGTCCCAGCCTCTCAGTGGCCTCTCAGCTTCACATTCTTGGACTCTGTTCTCCACAAAACTGATGGAGTGAACTTTCTAAATTTAAATCCCCATCATGCTCAAGACAAATTATTTGCTTCTACGTAAGGCTCATCTTGAGCTGGTCCTTGCTGGGCTCTCCACTCCCATACCTTTTTTTCTCTTAATTTATTTTCTTTTAATTTATTTTCTTACACAATTTAATTTTTTAGTATTTAATTCCCCCCTCAGGTGTAGTTCCTGTATTTCTCCCACCATCATAGCACCTGTGGTACATTACTGTACACCCTGTACTCACCCCTCCCTTGTATTTACCTGTCTCTGTTCCCTGCCCCTGAATACCTCAGATCTATAGTCAGCCTGCAAGCTTTGTCTTTTGCCTGATTCTTTGTTCAGTTTCACTATATTCCACATGTGAGTGAAACCTTCTGATCTCTTTTTCCTTCTGACTTATCTAGTATAATCTGTTTCAGCTCTGTTCTTGTTGCTGCAAATGGCACAAACTTATCTTTTTCTGGTTGCTGAGTAGTGTTCCACTGTGTATATTTACCACAACTTCCTGATCCATTGATCTGTTTAGGGGCACTCCTATCTCTTGTGCCTCTTTTTCATGGCACTTTATGTCATAATCTGCTGAACTCCTGACCCTTTTCCTTCCTTTTTACCTTTTTTTTTTTTGAGACTAGATCTTGCTATTTTTGCCCCTGGAGCCACAGGTTCACATTGCCCGGGGTACCACAGACTCAAGCAATCCCCAGCCGCAGCTTCCCAGGTAGCTGGGATTACAGGCATGCGCCACCACGCACAGCTATATTTTTTTGGAACTAGGTCTCACTATGTGCCCCCGGTGGGACTCGAACCACGATCCCTGACTCCGGCTGTGACTTCCTAGGAAGCCACCTACAGCATGCGCCACCATGCCCGGCCCCTCCTGACCCTTTTCATTTCAGTTCTTTCATGTGGATTGTCCTCTCCCCTCACAGCACTCCCTACCATGGAACTCAGCAGTTTAGTTCTCCTCAAGCAAACTTCTTCAATACCTTTCTATTCCCCTTATATCAAACAAGGGCCTCAGGAACTTACTCTATGCCTTTGACCGCATAATATGATGACAAATATGTCCATATTCCCTAGCTAAAGCCCTAAACTCTAATAGGCAAGAAACATTTCTTTTTATCTGCTTCTAAACTGGGTAGGACAACGGGTAGCTGACTCATCAGAGCGTTTGTTGCATATTTAACTAAATGAACAAGTGAACAGGGATTGGGTAGTTTTCCTAAACTCTATAAATTAGTGGTGACTCAGCATGGTTTATTGCTCATGATCATGAAGTTGACTCCAAGACCCCCCACAGTATCTTCATGGCTTTACCTCATTAC
This sequence comes from Uropsilus gracilis, assembly GCA_004024945.1. Lineage (NCBI taxonomy): Eukaryota > Metazoa > Chordata > Mammalia > Eulipotyphla > Talpidae > Uropsilus > Uropsilus gracilis. Next base: position 51,115 of record PVHY01001915.1, on the reverse strand, counting down.
TTGCTTTCCTGGCCTTTGTGCTGTCTCTTCTAAATGTTATTAGTTATTGCAAGAAGTTGAGGCTAAAGAGCCAGATATCAATTATGCACTATACAAAATTGATGCACTATGCGAAATTCAAACTTGATGGATCTTGGAGCGAGAAGATATCTTCTGAAGCATCCTGTTCAGGTGTGGTCAGAGGTCACAGGAAAAGTTGCTCGCTCTCCCTCTTCATGCCCGTTGTCTTGGAAAAAGTAGTTCTCAGCAACCACAAGGCACATATACAAATTGTAGTTTCCACAGGATGACAGATACTGAGTTCTGATTGACAGCAATGTGAAGCAAGTAATGGAACACTCTTTTGGCCCAAACTGTTCAGCTCTCTGTGGCTGGAATTCCCAGATTCCCTAACCAAGTGTTTCCTTTTGTTTGCTTCTTGAAAAGAACGGGTAAGAGGCCCATTTGGGAGTGAGGGATGGAAAGACTCACCTTATGTAGCTGCGTTTTCGTCTCATAGTAGGCAATCACAGGGATGGATGCTCGGTAGTAGGTTTCAAGGCGCTTAGCGATGGTGGCGGTGCTGTCATCTGCGTGGGGGCTGCTCCGGCTCCTCTGGAGAAGGCGGTTGGTCATGGTGTCTGCTGAGCAGTCCATACAGATCACCAAGTGCGGGTCTCCAATCTGGGGGGCGGAGGACATGATTCAGTCAGACACTCCACTGTGTGAGGCTCTTGGAAGGCCTGGGACCCTGGTTCTTTCCTTCTTGGCTTTCTGGCTTCTCTCAAAGGCTCAGAATTCCATCATGATGTAGATGGAGCTGCTACTGAACTTTATGACTCCCCATCTCCAGGTCAGGAGGTTACCATATAATGCCTCAGAGTTGTCTCTTGCCCTCTCCACTTTTAAGCCACTTCATGTAATGCATATTATTATTCCACCGCCATGTAATGATATTAGTATTAGACAGTATGCTACCCAGTGTAGTCTCAATCAGTCCTATATACTAAGGGAGGGGTGTGTGTGTGGTTTCCTCCTGAAAGCCTTCCCTGACTTTCTGTGGCAGAGCTGATAACTTCCTTCTGTGTGCTATAATTATATCTGATGGTAGCTGCTGGTAGTGTAGCGTAACTGTCTGTATTTTGTGGGGGAGGAAAACATAAATGGTTGAGCAGGAGTAAAATGTAATGGTTGAGCATGCCAAGGTGGAAGTTAGGTTATTAGGGTCAAATCCTGACATGGCTATTTACTCCAACATAGTCTTCATCAATTCCTTGTCTTGATGAAGCAAGTTTAGTCCTTCCCCTATCTTTCACCAGTTTAAATTTGAGCTGACTAGGAATTATTTTGTCCAGAAGAATATAGTGGAAATAATGGCACATGTTTTTAGAAGGGAGATCATAAGAAAATTTGCTGTATCTGCCTGGTCAGCTGCCTGGGTAAGACACCGGATCACATACATAACTGCTGAGAGGAAGCCCAGCCAGCCATGTGGAGAGGCTGTGTGGACTGAGAGGCCCAACTGACCCCTGTCTGTCTTAGACGCCCTGTGGGGTAAATGAGTTATCGGGATTTTTCACACCCTTCTGCCATTAGCTTCTACGACTAGCACCTGTTTTTTTGTGCCCTCTCCATGATTGTACACATGGGGCCCCATGGGTGTGCGCATGTGTATGTGACCTCACTTGGGCCCAGGAGGCGGGGGTGAAAGGGCAGCGTCACTCTGGGAGAGGGTGAGACTCAAGTTACTGTTTCTTTGCTGGCTGGTTTCCCCTGTTCACTATTAAAAAATCCTGTGAGAATATTGCCAAGGGCACCAACATTCTTCTTTAGCTGCTGGCACAGATGATGAACCTAGCTGGACTGGAATAGTTGCAAAACACACCCCAACCTTGCTCCAGGCCTGTACATGTAGTCTCCCTCTGATTGCAGCTTACAAAGGACCCCAAATGAGAACCATCCAGCCATGTCTATCAACCCACAGAACACTGTTGAAGAAAAGAAATTGTTATTCTAAGCTAACTTCATCATGAACCAAAATTGGCACTTGATCTCAACTTTCCTGCAACCCCATTTTTCACCCAAATGATGCAGAAGCTCATAGGATTACTGTGAGAATGAAATAAAATTAAAAAAGAAAATGAAAGTATGTTACTTGGCATAGAACAAATGCTCAACATGTATCAGCTGGTGTGTCAACTCCATGTGTGAGGCTGCCAGCTCTTGGTATACAGAGGTGAGGCCTACTCAGTTTCTGGTCCCACCTCTTGCACAAACTAGGTGACTAAGACATGTTTTAATGAATGAAGGATAGTGATGAGAACAGTAGTATGTCTCTTCCCTCCCCCAACCCTCTCTTAAGTGTCTTTTCCTTCTGGAGGCCTCCATGTTGCCTCCACTACCAACTGCAATCCTGAATCAAAAGAACCTGCTGCTTCTTCTGGTCTTGCCCAGGACAGGCTGTGAGTAGATTTAGGCTTACTGTCCCCTCTTGGTGAAAGTACCTGGAATGGATGGCAACGAAGTTGTCAGGGTTGGGGAGGACTTGCAGACAACATGTGAGAAAAGAAGTGGGTAGTGGTGTTATCAGATATTCATCTACCCCTCTGAAGGATGTTCCTCAAGGAACAGTGTGGAAAAATTCTCCAAAATCAAGAAAAGTGAACTAAACCTTTGGACTATGTCAAGCATCTTTTTAATAAACTTTCTTGCATCATTCATTTTTATATCTTTGACTTCTCCCCTCAGGTGTAGTCCCCATAATTCTCCCACCACCGAGGTACCCACGACCATCACCCTAGTCCCTTGTACTCTTATTTCCCGTTTTGACCTTTCTCCTGGCCTGCTGTATGTATCAGATCTATGGTTTACCTGCAAGTTTTGTCTTTTTATTGACCCTTTATTCAGTTCCCCTATATTCTCCTATAAGTGAGACTATTCTGATTTTTTTCTATTTTCTTCTGACTTATTTCACTTAATATAATTAACCTTCCAGGTTAGTCCATGTTGCTGCAAGTTGCATGAGTTTACCCAAGTTTTTTGATCATTACCTAGTATTCCACTGTGTACGCATACCACATCTTGATCCATTCATCCCTTTGGAGACATTTAGGTTGTTTCCATAGCTTAGCTATTATAAATAGTGCTATAATAAACACAGGAGTATAAGGTTTCCCTTCAAATTAGCTTTTCTGTGTCCTTTGGATATATTCCCAGGAGTGGGTTATCTGGATCATGTGATCCTTTTTTAGCTTTAAGGATCTTAAAAGTATATAGCTTTTCATAGTAGCTGGACCAGTTTGTATTACCACTAGTGGTGTAAGAGGGTTCCTTTTTCTCTACACCCTAACCAGTATTTGTTGTTGCCAGTTTTTATTGATATGAACCATTTTCACTTGTGTGAGATGGTATCTCACTGTGGTTTTGATTTGTCATACAACTTTTTTTGCTTGCATTAATGAGAAGAAAAACGAGCATCTGAAGAAAGGCTGAATGATGGCGTGGAAAAAAAAGAAAAAAACCTTTGTCCACCAGCAGAGGGCGAGCTTGGGAGGCAGCCTTAGGTACAGTTAAATAGTTGGGCTCCCTGGAGCTGGTTCTGGAAGGGCTGTCTGGAAAGATAAGATTTTTTTTTATAAATTGTGAACTTTTTCAGGCTAGCCCTGGGGACATGAAGGGAAATTTAGGGACTTATTTAGGTAAAAATAGAGATACGTGTACCTGAGCAGGAACTGGTGTACGGGAATGGTCTTCTCGACCACGGCAAACATAGGACAGAGAGGCAGCTTTGTCTCTCATATTGGGTCTCCAAGAGCTGTCCAAGAACCAGCCACAAGGATGATACTTGGAAACTTGTTAGAACTGAAGTTTCAGACACCATCCCTGGTCTACTGAACCAAAGCCTGCATTTTCAGAAGTTCCTCAGGTGAATCTGAAAGCTGGCACTAAGGGAATGAGGTCACCAGTGTTGTCCAAAAGCAGATTTATCAGTTCCAATACTGAATCAGCAGGCTCATATCCCAAGGCTGAGTGCCCTTGCTAGTAAGTTAAGGGTTTACATACACTTTACATGTCCTGGTGTGCTGGGTGGGCTATCATCGGTGACAGTACATGGCCTGATGTGGCAAAGCTAGAATGAAGAAGAGTCAAGAAGAAACTGGGCTGCAAACTGGTAAACTGAGTCAGTAAGCCTCCCTAGGCTGCATTTCTTAAGTCACGGTGCTTCAGCAGATTTCAGGTCATCATGCTTTTCCCTGGTAACCAGGCTTCAAATCTTCATGAAACAGTAACTTGGGAAGTTGCTTTCCCAAGCCATCTCCTTATGCCAAGATAAGGGGGTTTGCCCTGACTTCTCTCTCTTGGAATGGACCTTCCCTTCCTATACAAAAACTGTTGAGCCATCTGGCAATGGCATCGCAGCTATATTTAATATATAAAGAAATACTTGAATGAAATATCATTTAATTCTCCCCCCCCGCCCCAATACTTCGATCATACATTATAAAGTGTCTTAGCAGACCTCTCTGGTTCTTGGGGGCCTCTTGTTACCAGGGCTGTGATGACCCTAATAAACAAAAGTTGGGATATAGAAAACTCTGTCCACATCTCAGTGGATCACAGGGACTTGGGGATGACTCCTTGCCTCTAACATTGCCCTGCAGGCATCCCTGGAATTCTGCTACCAACACCATCGGGCTCTTCAAGGCTGTTGCACTTGAAGAAATCAAGTGCCTTGAAAATGTGGAGACACCACTAACCCCATTTCAGTCACTCCCCACAATGTGGAAAGGGTTTTACATAGTTATCTCTTTAACCATTTCAGCACCCCTGAAGGGAGGAAATGGAGTTTTATAGAGCCTATCATGCCCAGGGTCACTGAGGAATAGTTATGACATTTCTGAGTCAGGTGTATAATGCCAAAGTCTGGTGACTTCCCTCTAGTGGAGCATCCTGGAGTCTTCAGGATGGGGTTCAGATCTGATGCTTGGGTCCCAATGGAGTCAGGAGTGGAGGGAAGGGCAGTGGGAAAGAAGTGAGCCATGTCAGAGGCCACACCTGCCAATTTTATTTTGTGGAAGCTGCCTCTTGGGATTTAGTTGGGAGTAGGGTTTAGTTGTTGTGCCCAGGGTGTGGGAACAACCTACTGGGAGAAGCCTTTGTGATAACTGCTTTGCTGGAATGGCTCAGCAGGGGCAGGAGAAGAAGCTAGCCCTGCTCTTCTTGGCCCCTTAAAACTTAGTTTTCTTCTGCTTAAGTCAGGATGACAGGCCATATTTATCAGTGAGCAAGGTCATGCCACCCAGAACTCTCTTTTGTTGAGAAGCCCAGCTACCTTGTTCTGTATCTCAGCTTTCTCACGAAAAACAACAACAACAACAACAACAAAAGCAAAAAAAACCAACCAACTAATAGTTTCCACTTCATGATGATTATGAAGAGTGAGTTCATGCTTGTTAAGAACGTGGCCCATTTCATGTACTACATAAATGTGAGCCAATATTACTTAATGTGAACCTGGAAGCATATACATCTTCTTGAGCTGTCCAATCCTCTATTGGTCAGATTGGGGTTTAGAGTCAGAAGACCCACCTAGGTTTCCAGCCTAATCACCTGTTCCAGTGAGTTTACTAGTCTCACTGCCTGGGGAAGTAAGGCACCTGGCTCACAACAACACACACACCTACTTGCCACTGGATCTCACCCTTGAGGTTGAGCCCCTTGGTGCCTCATTGGAGGAGGGAGATCTGGTTCATTCCAGAATTCCTGGATGTACAGCCCTGATTATGATAATGCCCATTGCTACCAAAAGTCCTGCCCCCACACTCCCATGTCATAGCTCAGAATTCAACAATGAGCTGGAGATCAGATGACGAGAACAGAAAATCTCATGTGGAAACTGTCATGGTGGTTCCTATAGGACTGACAACCCCCTTTTCCCCTAAGCTGTTCAGATAGGGAATTTTTGAGATGTCTCAAGCAGGCTTTTTCCAATGTGGAACAAAGGTCTGTTGAGGCCCTGTGATCTTAAGATAAGCCCTTACAATGACATTGAAGAATGAAGATCACCTGTATTTATGGTTATCTCCAGAAATACCCTTTTTAAAATGGAGAAACCTATCTTAAAGGGAAGGCAAACCTACAGACACAGGTTTGGGGATATGAAATCATCCCCTTCTCTTCATGTGAGACCCATGTCTCTCTCCTCGGATACCTTGGGTCCTTTAGATGTAAATCCCAATTTGTATCATTCATCTTAGAATTTAAAGCCATATAAGTTCTATATAAGCAGGTAACTAAATTTGTTCCTCCTCTGATGTTAATTTCTGATGTAAATCAGCCTCTGAGATGAACCTAGAGGAGTGGGGGAATTTTCCCTTGCACCTCTATATCCACAAGTTTCCCCCCCAATTCCAAACAACTAGAACACACCAACTAGAAATTCTCTTGGCCAGGCTCATAAGTTCTCTTTAAGAACTCACTGTGAAGATGAGAGTACATTTCTAAATAGAATCATTGATTCTGTAGATGAAAAGAATTAGGGGAGAGTGAAATGTAGTTAGGGAAAGGGACATTGATGTTATCATTTATGCAGTCAAGATAATTACGTGCATATTCAGGCTAAGGGCAAGATTTCAGTTAAGAGGCTCCTGGGAGGGAAAAACCAAGAGCAACGTCACACACTTCACTTCTGTTAATATGTGTTTAGTTTGACTGCTGTTGAGCAAAAAATTGGATTCATACAGGAAAGCATTTCAGTTTCACACGAGAGAGCCAGGCCAAGCACATACCCCTACTGGAGATGATAATAATCCAAAAGAGGGGATAATAATACCTGGTGAGTGAGATTGTAAGGATTAGTAAAATGACACATATAAAGCATCTAGTTCAGTTCCTGACAAATTCTAAGTGCTTAAAAAATAATAACCATTGTTCAGTAGTTATGTGATTGGTTTTGCTATATAAAAATGGGTAGAACAAACATCAAAATTTAATAGGTGTAGCCAGGCACGGTGACATGTGCCTGTAAGCGTCAGCCTATGGAGCACAGCTGGGACTGGGGAATCGCGGTTTGAGTCCCGCCCGGGCAACGTAGCGAGACCTAGTTCCAAAAAAATAGCTGGGCATGGTGGTGCATGCTTGTAATCCCAGCTACCTGGGAAACTGAAGCTGGCGATTGCTTGAGTCTGTGGTACCCTGGGCATCGTGAGCCTAGGATTCCACAGGCAAAAATATCGAGACCTAGTCTCAAAAAAAAAAGTTTAATAGATGTGTTCTCTGGGTAGTTATTCTTTGTTTTATGACTTTCTCCATTATGATAGCTATATAGTTTTTTATTTCTATAGTTAGGAAAATGCACATAATTTTGAGAAAAAATTTTAAAAATTTATTGAACACCAATTACAGGCTTATAAATGTGTAAGCCATTTTCACAAGGAATCCATTTAATCTTCTCAGCAAGCATCAAGTAGCTGTATCTACCTATGTTATAGAGAAGGAAATTGAAATATGGAAAGATAAATGACTTGCTAGTTAGTTACAAAGCGAGGCTCTCAACACAGATCTGTTAACACCAAACTCAATGTCAGGGGTTCTTGGCTAGGAGGTGGGAATGCTGATGAGAAACTCTACTCTTCCTTCCTACTCATTTCTTCCGCCCCTCCCCACCCCCCTTCTCTCTCTCTCTCTCTCTCTCTCTCTCTCTCTCTCTCTCACACACACACACACACACACATACACACACACTTCACTTCTCTTCCCATATATACCAGCTTGGATACCAATGACACAAATCATTAATTTCTTGGGGCAAAAAATTTGTCTTGATTTTTCATCACCTTAGAAGATGATGGACAAATTACCCATGGATTTACCCCTGAGCTGTGAGCATAAGTTTGATTTGGTCTTTAGTGAGAATATGTAGAGAAGCAAATCCTCAATGGACTTTGCACCTTAGAGAACTTAGCTATAGGTAGGCAAGTGTCAGCTTAACTAACTGACCTAAATTTTTTCTTTGGCAACAGATGGTTCTGTGCATCAGGCACATCTGTGATACAGAAAGACTGGTGGATATTTGTAGGCTGCTTAAAACCATCCACAGACTTGAATGGGCTCCAGATATTATTGCCGGCCTGAAGGGTGTTTGAGAAACACTTGTGCTCTCAACCATGATAACCATGCTCAATCTCTGGGGAAAATCTTATGTTCGTAATTGTCTTTGCCAAATTTCAAATTAATTACTTGATTGTAATTTGGAAGGAACTGGTCAAAAGATGGGGACCCTACAGTGTATAACTGAATCAATAGTGTCTCATTCTGTATTTGTAGCATCTTTGATCTTCCAGTAGGGTTAAAAGCAGAAGTTTGTATCGGGTGGTGGATACAAGCCCAGCTGACATTAGAATCTTCTAAAGTTATTATTCACAGGGACAAATCAGTATCGCATCTGGTCTTTGCAAACTCCTCTCAGCAGTCTTGGTTGATGTCTTAATTTGGTTCAGTCATGAAATGGGGACTCATGTATTTTTGAAATGGCACACCACAGAATTTTAGCTTTGTTTGAAACTTCTGTTATTATGTTGATGATTTTCTCATTCCCAAGCTCTTCTGTGCCACATCCCACTGAATGAGGCCCACAGTAGGAGAGGAAGTTTTGCTTTACTTTAGAGAAGATCATGTGAACATCGTCAGTTCTTTACATACCCAAAGATCAGGGGCAGGACAATAGGCTGTCTAGTGACTTAAACTCTCCATGACTAGGTCATAATCAAAGGAGAAAGGTATGATGGGGCAGAGATTTACAGTTTTGTATGAGGTATGATTAAACAAACAGACAAAACTAGTGATTTCTGTAAGGGTCTGTTCCAGGAAGACCTAACTCTTGTCTCCTTCCCCCAGTAAACACCTTAGCTGACTTCCCCAAACACCCAGGTCTTAGCTAGGCTATTGAAGATGGTATCTAGAACTTGGTGCTGTGAGCAGGGCTGAGCTGCCATCTGCAACCTGCAGTGTCTGTGCTACCTCAGTGCCTGCTGTGGTCCAGGGGCTGTGGTCCGGGGGACTTCGGGCAGGTGCTTAAGGTCCTGGGCGTTGTAGACAGGGGCCTGTGGCCTTGGGGGGCTGTTGGCAGAGACTTGTGTTCTTGGGGTCTGTGGGCAGGTGCCATTCACACAGTGCACAGGGACACTGTTCTGCTTTCAGTACATACATTCACAGGAAAACATGAATGGCTACCATACCAGCAGAAAATGATATTGGAACAGTAGGAACCAGCAATTTTGCATAGGAAGCTTTGGGAGGTGTTGTTTACTTAAAGTCTGCCATAAATTGGGGTAAAATTGAACACACAAGATGAGTTTGGTGCTATGGAGAGTATGAAAGCTGTTAGTGAACTCTACTCTATCAGGAGAATAATGAAAATGATGGAAGCTCTTGCAAAAAATCTAGACTTGTTGTGAAGATATTTGGCTGGCTAAGATGACACTGAGTAATCTTTCAGAACTGCATCCACATTAGTGTGAAGAGTTTCTTTACATTAGAGTGAAGAAACATGAGAAACCCAAAATATCTGTTGATGAGTGAAAAGGGAACTTCCTAAATAATCTAATATGAAATAACCACCACCATCCCCACAACAAAATGGCATTTAAAACCATGTGAATGAGTTTCTTGATCATGCTGGGTCTCTCCCATGCACAAAGGAGGCACGTATGTTGTTCCTAAACTTCTAGATGGCCTTTTCTCCTACCAAAACAAAACCAAAACTGAGTGATGTTACTTAGACAACCTCTTATTGCCTTCTATAGCTTAGGAAACACAGTTGTATCTATATCATTTGGTGCTCATAAATCCTCTATGGAGCGCATGTGGGTATTACTATCTCCATTTTATAGAGGAGGAATCTGAAGGAGAGTGACTTGCCCAGGATCATGCTAACATATTGCAGAGGTGAGGATCCAGCCTCTCTGGGTTAGATCACATGTGCAACATCTTTGAAGAGTTTACCTTGGAGACTCTATGTGAGTGTTGTTGCTGCTCCAAGCAATTTTGGAACCTTTTGGCCTAATGCAAGGATCTGCCTTCAGATCCAGTTAAAAAATGATCCAAGAGAGGTGCATACATAATTTTGTTGTTGTTAGGTGGTAGCTGCCAAAAAGAGGCATGTCTGTACCACACATCTTATTGGTCACATTTGATCATTTGGTTGTGTCACAAGAATATCCTACTACTGAGAGCAATTGACAAATACATATTTTGGAAACCATTTTTCCCCCAGCACATGGAGACAGTGCATGCGAGATTTTGGGCCTCTTTTAGCCCTCTCAGATCCTTCAGATCTTACATTCACGATGAAGTAATTGTAATAGCACTGGGTAGGGCACTGCCACCTTAAGCCTGAACGAATAGACACTGCTGACCCCACAGCAGTTCAGAGCACATCTCCTGTTGTATTTTAATGGTGTGTCAATCCTCCCTGGGCCTCTAGCAGATCAGACTAGACAAAAGTGTAAAATAATCTATGGAAGATTTGATATCATTAAGATGTCCATATTTGCTGACACAGTCAGGGAAGTTTTTCTTTGATTCTGGTTGCAAGCAGAAAATTTGGGGAGGGTAAGGAATTAAGTGGCCATTTATTTACAGGCGTTAAGTGAAACAAAGATTTAAAGATTCAGAAGGTTTTAAACAAAACCGCAGGAGGCAGACACGTACAATTTATTTTAATCAGCATTGTAGTGTTAGAGCTGGATCGAGGGAGCCCTCCAAATCTTATTCCCACAATCAACTGTCACCAGCATGTTGTCACCAACTGTGTGCCCATGGGCAAATCATGTCACCTCTTTGGGCTAAATTCACCACTTTCAGTGTGAGGGAAAATACCCTCTCTACCTATCTAAAAAACTTATTTAAAAAAATATCAAATAAAATAATATGTATGAAAATGTTCTAAAACTAGCCTAAATATGCATGTACATAAATATTAATACTTGTATCCTCTGGAGTCTTTGATTTTTTATTTTATTTTATTTTTGAGACTAGGTCTCACTCTTTTGTTCAGGGAGCCCCCAGGGTACCACAAACTCAAGTGATCCCCAGCCTCAGCTTCCCAGGCAGCTGGGATTACAAGCATATGCGACCATGCCCAGGTGGTTTTTGAGACTAGGTCTCGCTGTGTTGCCCTGGGTGGGTCTCGAACCCGCGGACTCAAATGACTCCTAGCCTCGGTCTCCCTTCTTAGGCTGAGATTAAAGGCACGCACCACCACACCTGGCCTGGAGTCTTTAACTTTTTAAAAAATTGGGACAATTGTTTTACTCTTATTTGTATTTTGTCAAATTAGAGGGAATGGTGTGACATGACCTGGCCCAGAGTAGTTTCAATAAATGGGAGCTACAAAGGTAGCTATTCCTACAAAGGTAGCTACCAACAAAGGTTTTCATTTACTGCTGTTCCCCTACAAAAATCTGACCCATACTATTCTTTAGGAAAATATAGACTAGACAAGTTGGGATGGTGGAAGATTGGACTGCCGCATGTATTTGACTCAGATCATCTAGTATCCATTCTTATACATTTATCTAAGGGTATTCCTTAAGCCCTTAATGCCCTTGAGCCCTGGGATAATATCCCTTTCCTTTCTCAGTCTATGTTCATACTCCATGATGGTGCTCATACTCTCCTTCTACCCTTACCCTGCAGGAGCTGGGCCAGGATCTTCCTGCATATTATTCTGTCATATGTCCCACCTCCCCCATCATCTTCTCTCTGGCAACATGGCTAGTTTGCTGATAGGATCCATGACCTAATCCAGGGTAATAAAACTATCCTGAATCTTCTTTTAGACCTATTGGGAAACAAACACTTTTCTGATAGGTCACTTATATGGTGGAATATAAATCTAGAACAGAGAGAAAAAGAGGTCAACACAGAGGAAAGTCCAAGAGATGGAAAAACTGAGATGATGGATGAACATATTTGAATACATGAATTCAACCAAGTGTAAACCACTCTTGGACCTTTCAGTTTCTTGAGCCAAAAAAAATCTACCACTATCACCCCCCCCCTTTTTTTTAAAGTCAGTTTGCACTTCATTTCTGTCATTTGCAACCAAAAGTTTTAATTAACATAATTAGGGGAAGGATAAACTTCAAATTTACCCCCAACTTCAAAGTGGGTCCCAATTTATCTTTGAGGATTTTTCTCATAACAATAGCTCACCCTATGTCCGAACTCTTCCCCTTGCTTCACTTCTTGAGGATAACCGTCAATTAAGAAGCCCTTGGTGTTGCTAAGGCTGGCCACCATGGCCTCCTTCAGGAGCTCCAAAATGATACCCTGGAACAGAGGAAGAGAGTTTAGGACCTGAGCTCTTCCATAAACAATGCTAGAATTAGCACAGGTCTTCTTAGTCATCCTTTTGAAATAGGGAGAAAGGATCAGATAAGATTAACAACACATAGCAATATACCCTTATTTCATCAATTCAAAGTCTCATCAACCTTCCTCCCCTAACATACACTTTAACATCTATGAGATATAATCAGTACTGGGTCAGAGTTTAGTTGTGAGTGTTTTTGTCTTATGCATAGTTTTCCTAGGAATATTTTGTTGTGAATTCTTACAATAAGGGTGCCCTAGATTAGATGAAACACAGTGGCCATATCCCATATAGTAGCATGCCATGAATTAGGAATAATGACAATTTAAAACTAGGTAACACATGGTATAAAATGTATGTCACTGTTGATTTTTTTCAGTAAATACTGTATAAAAATTTCAGTAAATGTGAAGTAGAATTTTCTGAATTTTCTAACAGTATCACCTTCTCTTTGAAAGTTTTTGATTTAACCCATGTTTATATAAAAATAAAAGAAGAAAGCTGTATGGAAGCTTGGGACTGGGTGTAGGAAAAAAGCAACCAACTGTCAAAATGGTGTTAGTTCCCTGTTCTCTGGTTCCCTGGCATCCCCCAGCTTCTGGCAGCAGCTCAGGGAATGCAGCCATCAAAGGATGGTCAGAATCTAAGCCTAGATGTGATTAACTCCTCATGAGTTTGTATTCTAGTGAGGAAGAAAGATAATTGATGAAAAAAATATATAATTTAAAAGAGCTAGAAAGAATGGCTAGGAACAAAATTAAAGCAAAAAGAAACAGAATGTCTATTTCAGATGGGGTGGTGCACGCTCTATCGGACAACTTTTTTATACTTAAGTGGAGATCTAGATGAAGCAAGGGAGCAAACTGTGAATATCTGAGGAGGAGTAAAAACTCAGGTTGAGGAAACGACAAGTGTAAAGGCTCAGAGGGAGGAACCAGTCTCGCCTGTGGGAGGAACAATGAAGAGACTCTTGATGGGTGGGAATAAGTGGGTGATAGTGATAGAAAGTTGCCCCGGAGAGAGAGCTGGAGGCCAGAGTCATGGAAGGATTCTGGATTTCAACATAAGCTTGATGGGAAGGTGTTGAAAAGTCCTGGGGAAGAGAACAGTGTTATATGTCACACCTGTTTTGGTCAATGATTGGTCATGCATTTGTATTCCCATACAGGCGATGCATTTAGCCTAGAAGATGAGTGGGCTACATCACCTGGGTTTGTGTAATTAAATTTTAGATATCGGCACAATGACAAAATGGACCAGGGACATCTTCCAAGGCTCTACCCTGTCATTAAGTGACACATGATGATTACAACATGACAGAGATTTTCAAGAAATCATCTGTCTGCTGTGGAAAGACTAAACTGGAGGGAGAAAGAGTAGGCACAGCAAGGTCAGCTCAGAGACATTTGCAATACTTTGTCTCCTGTGTCTCCTTTCACGAGGACCATTCTGGCTTCCACATTGCAGTTGGTCAAGGAGGAAACATAAGGCTCTGTTTAACAGGGACTAAGCTGTAGAAACTTTTATTACAGAGCCTCACAGAGAATCTTGGGATGAATATTTTTTGATATCTATGGCATCCAGCTTCTGAGAGATGATGACTTGAAAGAAAAAAAAGGCACACAAGAGAAATTTTTATTTAAATTGCACAAGGAAGATAACTGATTTTAAGATAATGCTATCATACTTACCAATACAAGACCAGAATATTATTTTTTATTTTTCAGTGGGGTCTAGTTCTTGGCTCTGCTACACATTTACCTCTCTTTTGAAGATGTTAACTTTAAAGTGGGGACCACTTTAACATAGCATTTAAGAGTCTGGCAGAGCAACAAGACAGAAGGAACCTGGGTTGGCAGTGGGGTTCTGTTATGACTTCCCACCTGTCTCTGAACTGTTACAGGAAAGAGAAATTCATTACAGCTATTGTCCCTTTAAACTCCTTTTGTTTTATCAGCTTAGACTAGTGCATGATTTCAGAATATCTCCCCACCCCAGGGAGGCAGCTGTTGCTTACTGAGGATACTAGGTCTCCACGTTCCATAGCATCTCTGATCAATTTGCTCCTTTCAGATTCTGTTGCCAGCTCATTACGCAGGAGCTCACCAGTTGAGAGATGTGTAAACCCATATTTTTCCACCAGTTTTTCACACTGGGTGCCTTTGCCAGATCCAGGGCCACCTAGAAAAGAAGTTACAAATCAGATGTGCATCCTGAGTCTGGTGACTCATTTCTGATGAATCACCATGGCGAGCAGACCTTCAGGAAGCACATGTTGATGCTTACCATTTACTGGATGCTGTGGTAACAATGGATAATGAGATATCATTCTTGACCACAAAGAGTTAACTGTCCCAGTCCAGGAGGAGGCTTACAGATAGATAACAAGCCACTGGTGACATGACGGTTTAGAGGGAAGGTGCTCTCATGGCACAGAGGAGAGGGGCCTGACTCCATTTGCGCAGATATGCAAACTGGAGAAGTTTCCTGGGGAACTAAATTCGCAGTGACCACATTACTGACTGTGTTCCACAGTGCTAATGGCTAATTTTTAAAATACTTTTCATTTTCAAACAAGTTTAAATTTACAGAAATTTCTAAGAAATTTATTAAAGCTGTCAGACTAAATTGCCACATCACTCCAGTTCCTTCAAACAAAAAACTAAGCCCATCCTGCTTCATAAACTGTACCTTCAGACCCCATTTGAACTCCAAGGAGATTGTCCCATTGACACAGTATTGTCTGTTGAAGCTAATGGATCATGCTCAGAACATGCACTGCCTTCAGTTGTCATGTCTGTGGTCTGTGGTCTCCTTCAGTGTGGTACAGTTCTGCTTTGTTTCCTGGAGACTTATGAAGATTTATAAATAGCTATTCTGTAGAGGGTTCCTCTGTTCGGGGACCTGTTTTAACATGGGTAGAGCTGAGTGGCAAGGTGAAGCTATAGTGTGTGGGAAGTGACTGGGCTCAGGAAAGACACATGGAGAAGAAGGGCTCACTTCCTTCCTGACTTCGGACTTGTACAGGATCTTGGGGAGCATGGAAGAGACATGTGGGTGAGAAACGTGAGGGGGCAAATAGTGGCAGTTTTTACCTTGATTTGTACTCTGAATCTGCTCCTTTTCCACTGGCTTTCTAGCACATGTTTCACAAATACTTAACCACCAGAACGTGCCTTCAATTTGTGGCTTCAGTGTCCCTGCTTCGGGAAACTCTATTGGCTGGGTATTTACCCATGAGGGGATGCAGAACTTGGGGTGTTTTATTGGGAATCTATAATCTTTTCTTCTCTCCCTATAAACACTAATACTATTAAAGCTCATTTACATGAAGAGTATGTTTTGCCTTTGTGCACATGGATGACTGGCTCCCCTTAGAACTTGCAACTTTGGGGGTCCCAGAGTACCCCTTGGACTCATGCTGACACCTCCATGTGATCATTCATGTTGCTTTTGCCTATTAGCATTTCTGAGTATTTGTCATATTCCTGTCATGGATATTACATCTTTGATACTTTCCCTTGCCCCCCACACTCAACTAGTTGTAAATCATTAGATTTTTACATCCGGAAAATAGCAGTAAAATTCTGTCAAGTGCTTACTGTCACTTTTTTGAGGATCTTATGTATGTTTATTTAAAATAATCTTATAAGGCAGACAATACTATCTCCAGATGGGGAAGCAGAGGTATGGAGAAGTTAACTCCTCCACTTCAGGTTGTGTAGCCAGTAGGTAGCAAGCCTACCTACTGGGACTCTGGCTCTCAGAGGTGGTCCCTCCTCTCTTCTCTGCTTCCCTGTTCCAGAGGTACCTGACCACTGTTCAGGTGCTCATGCTCTTGGTGTTTGACCAACATTTGCCTCTGCAAGGGAGCTTTGGACTCCTACCTGCCTATAGGATGAGCTACTTAGGAAGCATGTGACTTCTCCGCTTCATGACATTCAATGGTGGCATTTCCACCCTCGAGCATCTACTCCCATTTTGCCTCTCCAAACTTTTTTTCATTTCTTATCCTTGTCCAATCTTGTCATGTGCAACCACATGCTGTTTCTTCAACAAGACAGATTTTTCTGGTCGCTGATCTGTTGCTCTTTCAAGTCCTCATCCCTTCCTTCCTCTTCTCAAGATCCTCTTGATCTCTGAGGCTTACGTCAACTGCTCCCACTCTGGCAGGAATCAGCCCTCTTATCCCAGTCTCTGTTGGAATGAGTGGTTTAAAAGACACCTGGGTGCTTGTGGCTCTTACACTCTGACTCTCCAGGTTTTTTGCTAGACCCTCTCACTGCTGACCCTAGCATAGCACCTTGCATACATACAGTTGCCACTCCATAGTGCCTGTTAGGATTGAGGTTTTTCTGCTAAAAGGGAATATTTAACACCAATATGCAAAACGTGAGTGAGACACTGCCTGCTAGTAAACAGTTAGGGTTATTCTGCTCTTCTCCTGAATCCTGAAACTCCTTTCTTGGGTCAATTGACAACTTCCCTCTTTGTTGTGCCCCCTCATTAGTAGGAGGGGGTCCACATTCCCTCTTATGTATCTAAGAACCTCCAGGGAGGGAGTCGCTATTTTTGCCTGTGGAACCGCAGGCTCTCATTGCCTGGGGTACCACAGACTCAAGCAATCCCCAGCCTCAGCTTCCCAGGTAGCTGGGATTACAGGCACACGCCACCATGCCCAGCTATTTTTTTGGAACTAGGTCTCGCTACGGGACCCAGGTGGGACTCGAACCGCGACCCCTAGCCCCGGCCGCTTCATAGGCTGAAGCTTGCAGGCACGAGCCACCATGCCCGGTGGAGCCACATTTTCTATCTTTGGCTCCTCCATGCAGATAATAGTAAGGATTCAGACCCTCCTTAATGTCATGATGGGTATCAACACAACAAACAGGAAAACAGCAATTACAAATACTGGCAAAAATAATGCAGGACCCTTAGAAGAAACAGCCAATACTAACTAAAGCTACATTGCCCTGAGCACTATGTCTCTTGTCTCCTCAGATAACAGAAAAGGAGAGTGTGGGAACCAGAGAAGGCCACTCAGGAAAGAAGTGCTTCCACATGAACAAGTAATGGGAACAAGAGGTTGGGCTCCAGCAGAGGCCAAGGGGGCTTCTGTGGCCGGATTTACCTGGAAACTCTTTTCCTGGGACGGCTGGAAGCCAGTCATGTGGAAAGATATTTTCAGACTTGGCTTTCAGGGCAAAACTGCCATATACCAATTATTTTCTTTCTTCAGCATCCCACTAATATGACTATTATAGTTTTTGTTCCTCTAAAATGTTATTTAATAAATCTTGACACAAAGGCAATTAAAAATCTTCAGTTCAAATTAACAACAGCTGTGTGTTAAACAGCAGCCATTGCCCCAGTTAGAAACCTTTCATGGGAGCAACAGCTGCAAATTTTTAGCATTCTTTGGCCAAATGGTGCAGGCACAGTGGAATTTTAAGTAATCTCCACAATGGTTTGATTCTTCCCATAGCTCTAAACTGGAGAACAAAGTGATTTTTATCACTGCAGATAAAGGCACAAAAACTGTTAGTGAAAATATGAATTTTCATATACTGTCACTTGCATGTCTTTGTGGCCTTAACTTATGACTTTTAAATAAGAAACAATGGGATCTTGATAGCCTCCCAGGATAATTTGTTTCCTGGGAAAAAACCCTTTAAGGTGCCACGTAACAGAACGAGTGGGCTGTGTCCTCTGGTGGCACAGTGATTGATAGCAGATGAGAAGTTGTCACATTTCCTGTCATCTCACTGATTTTTAGTGTATCATTACTCAAGGCTTAAGGCCATGAGCAAACTTCTATACAACATTGGGTGGTGTGATTCACAGTGTCTGGAATGAGATACCATTTTGAAGGGTCTGTCAACACTTAAAATAAAAAGAAAAAAAAGAAAAGGTGAAAAATCTTTATTTTCAAGCTCCAGTATAATTTAAAATTTTTTCCCTGTGAGGCCAAAGGTGCTAGATTGTGAAAAGTGCAAATACTGTGAACTCCCACTTCACAGCTCTGGGTATCACTTCTCCCCCAAGGTTCCAACAATTCTGCAGAGAAGGGGAGGGAGCGGAGGCTGCAGGAGAACTGCAAGCCCAAGGAGCCAAGTCTGTGTTGTCACTCCAGCATTTTCTTTGGTGCCTGGTATCCTCTGAGGTAGAACTGATGCAATTGGTATCACCTCAGCATGCCCATGTGGGCCGTCTTCTCCTATGTGGTTTGACTTACTGGGGCAACTCTCTCTTAAGAGACAGCTCCTGGATTCATTAGCAGGACTCAGCATGAAAAGACCTGCCTTCTGAGCAGCTGTGGCAGAGGGCTTGGCTTTAGGTCAAAAAGAACGACTCAGCAAAGCTGGTGTGTGAACCCACCATCAGGGCCGTGTGGAGTGAACAGCCCCTGCACCTGGGCAGGGGCAGGATAATTTGTCAGCACATGTAATTACATTTGCTGACACAGGGGAAATGTGGGAAACAAGAACTAAAAGCCTGGTGTTTTGAAAAAGTTGCCTTGGCTTATGAACGGCAGGAAGGAGAGAAACATGAGGCACTACGAAAGAGGCACAGATGGATCTGGTAGTAGCTTCTTTTTTTTTTTTTTTTTTTTTTTTTTAGACTAGGTCTTGCTATGTTGCCTGGGGAACCACAGACTCTTGTTGCCTGGAGTACCCCGGACTCAAGCAATCCCCAGCCTCAGCCTCCCGGGTAGCTGGAATTACAGGTGCGCATCACCACGCCCAGCTATTTTTTTGAGGTCTCGCTATGTTGCCCCGGGGAAGTCTCGAACCTGCGTATTCAAGTGAATCCTAGTCCCGGCCTCCCGTCCTAGGCTGGGATTAAAGGTGCAGGCCACTGCGCCTGGTGAGATCTGACGGTAGCTTCTGACTCTACCGTCATAGTTGTATGGTTACGGGTGAGCCATTTAACTTCTCTGCACTTTAGTTTTCTCATTCATCACATGGGAGAAAATAAAAACCGATTCTGTGCTACAGTCTCCCTTTGTCTCTCCGTCTGCATCTCTCATACCTGACCGATTACTAATTTCTATTGAGCCTGTTTTTGAAATGGCTCTGAAATATGTCTCGTTTTCCTTCACATTACCTCCAAATCTGATTATTACTACAATGAGTTACTATCTCTCACTTGAGAGAAAGGCCCATATCTAAAAAAGCATAAATATGAAGTACTAGCAAGGGTATAGAGAAGAAAGACTATTTCTGCACTATTAACGGGATGGTAGACTGGTACAGCCCCTATAGAAAAGAAAATGAAAGTTTTTAGAAATATTAAAACTAGATCTACTACATGGTCCAGTTATACTACATCCTACTTATCTGTCTAAAGAATGCAAAAACACCAATTCAAAGGGATATGTACATTCCTCTGCACACTCTACCACTATTTACAATAGTCAAGTTATGGGAATAACTTTAGCATCAAGGACAGATGTGTGAATTAAGAAGAAGTACTACAGACACAAAATGGAATACTATGAATTGATTCAAAAAGGGAACTCTTGTCATTTGTGACAACTTGAATGAAACTGGAGGGAGTTATGTTAAGTAAAATAAAACAGAAGGAGAAAGATAAAAGATTGAATTTGCATTGTATGTGGTATATAATGAAATAAAAACAAACCCTAGAAATCTGACTGTAAAATTGAGGCTACCAGAGTGGCATGGAAAAAGATAAAGAAGAATGGGAAGACAGGGCCCATTGGATGCTGGAAAAGGACTACTGGTGCCTACCAATGTGTGTGGTGTGGTAACATACATCTGAAGAGATGTGAGTGTATACTTCAACATCTTACAACAGTGTTGTAAACCAATGTAGCCTCACCTAAAAAAATATTATTTCCCTTGTGCCATCTCTCTGACAAAACTTTGGTGCTTGACAACTGTTACAATAAAGGAAGGTAATTTATCCCTCAAGCTCTTTCTAGTCATATCTATAGAGTGTCACCCAGCATATTATAGGGGAGCAAAGATTTGCCACACTAAAATATATCTTTTTGGCAAAAGACATGATTTCATGGGAGGGACTCTGAAGGTTGTATATATAATAACATGTATAGTTATGGTATACACAGAGAGAACTGATGAAAGGCTCGGTATAATGGGTAGGACCCAGTAAAACTGAATAATTCTCTGATGTGGTTTCAATAATCCAGCAACAAGTTTTATAATAATAATAATAATAATAATAATAATAATAATAATAATAATAATAGTACTCTCAGTTAAAACAAAGGACCTGGATGGGAGGTGAGGAGAAAAGGGAGGGTCAGCTGTAGGTTACCAGGACAGGTGGAGTGAAAGAAGATGTAACTATAATGCAGAATTAATTCTGCCCATTCCTTTGAAGAAATCAACAGGCATTTTTAATCACTGAAAAGGTGAAGATCACCTTTTTTCTTCAACATTTAAAAAAATGCATATGTTAATCTTTTGTTCTCTCTCCCTCTTTTCTCCTGTTGGGAAGATTTCATACAACTTAGCCTAATGTTAACTCTGAATTTGTTCTTTCAGCTTGTATTTCCTTCACAGCACTTTTCCCTGTATGTAACATATGTTTGATTCTGTTAAAGTCTGCCATCCCAATTAGAAAGTGCAGCCCTCAGGCACAGAAAGGGGATTTACTCTGCTCACCACAGTGCCTGAAACACAGTAGACATTATGATGGCTGAAATATTAATTTAATAGTGACTGGATTGTCTCTTTCAACCTGCTCCAGCAACTTGATCTCTTTCTTGTCCACATTAAACTTATTCCTCTTGTGTGGTACCACCTCTTCTCTTGACAACATGCTTGGTTCTCCCAATGAAAATATTTCCCCCATTGAGGATTCTTCAGTCACCTAAAACTGCCCGTTTCCATTTCCTCCTCTTAATTATTGACTTCCTGTCTTGCAAGTTACCTGCAGGAGGTAACCTCATCACTCTCTGAAATGGATCTTTGAAAGTTCAATAGTGACTATAAAATTGCCATGTCTTTCAATGACCTTCCTCATTCTGTGCTCTCTTTGACTTTTTAGTTGCATTTATCACCACCGACAAACCTCTTGGAGTCCTCTCATTTCTGTCTTTCCAGGACACAAAGTTTGCCCACATTCTCTTCCTTTGTTCCTCTTCTCTTCCTTTGTCAGGCTGAAGCTGCTCTATTTATCTTGGTATCCTCACCGAATCTTGCATAGAGTCACAGATAACCATTAAATTGGGCCCAGATTCAGGAGGCTGGAGGTCTTGGAAAAGGGAAAACACTATTTCCTTTCACATAACATGAACGCTGGACCAAAGGACTAGAGCTCCAGATTCACATATCAGACCTTTCCCTGATTAGACGAATTTGATCAAGTTACTTATCCTTTCTGAGCTTTGATCATAAAATAGAGATGCTCTTAATGCCTATTAGTTGTAAAGACAAAATGAGATAATACAGGTCGGTACAGCAGCAGGCACATGAAAACAATCATCATAAATGATTATCTGTACAATGAGAAAACCAGTGGAAGTAATTTTTTCCTCTTTTTTGTATTTTTTTAATTGATTGCATGTATGTATATTTTACATCATTGTGTACACTGGGCTTCTCCCACCACCTTATCACCCATGAACCATCATCTTAATCTCTTATGCCCATCCCTCCCCCAATATTAACCCCTTCCTCACTCTTGCTCTATGCGTCAGTTCTGCTGACAGTTTTAAATTTTACTTGTCCTTTTTTTTGGGTTTGTTTCCCTTATATACTACATATAGGTGAGATCACTCACTCTTTCTCTTTTTCTTTCTGGCTTATTTCTGTGCAAGCATTGTTTGAAAGTTCTCCCATTGCTAACATTTCATGATTTCATGACAATTAGTCATAGCATTTCTATAACATAGTACTATTCTAACATCTTTAAAGATGGATGGTCATCGTGGTTATAGCTTCACAGTTACAGTTATATCAAACACCTTTCACAAATCAAACTACCTTATTTTTAGGATTGTTTGAAAATCTATCAACTTTCTAGCTTTGAAATATTTCTTTCTCTCTAAGTGCAAATGGGCCCCAAACTTGGGCTCAGGTTTTCATGACTGGATGATTCCTTTCAGAGAAAAGCTATTATGCCACCAGTTCATGAACTGATTGTGCCCTAGGTATGCTTTTCATCCACTGTGGGCCCATGCACTTTAAACATTCTGTGACTGGGATAAACTATACCGCCATGCTGAGTTTCAGCAGGCTAATGCTGGGAACTGACTCTCTCTGACCAGAAACAATTAAGAAAAATAGATCTTTATCCTCAAAGACAACATCTCTATTAATTCTGAAATACACTGCTGCTTCAGATTATTTGGTGAATAGGATGAACTATGACAATGATAGGGTCAGCTGAAGGTTATCTGGAAGGATTTTAGGTAGAGCTGGGAACTGTCTAATGACAGAGTGTACCTGATTTATCTGTGCCTGGTAAACAGCGGACACTCTACTGTTGTTGGACCAATAAATGGATAAATGAATAATAAATGGATCATTAAAAAATCTGACAAGTTATAGGAGGTAGCCCTATACATGACAATAGGAGTTAGGAAACCTCGGTTCTAGATTATTCCTGCTCTGAACGGAGAGGTCTTGAGAGGCAGAATCCCTTTTGCCTCTTCGGGTGCCATCTTCCTTGTCTGTAAATTGAAGGGTCTGGATTATACTAATGATGTTTTGTGTTATTCTTGGTAAATATTCCAGCCTTCCTTTGATCGTACTCATCCCTGAGGAAGGATTAATCATCTCCTCTTTTCTAATTACAAAACTCCCAAGTGGCTTGCTTTGAACAATGAATGTGGGCAGAGGTGGATGGAGGTGGAGATGTTGTTTGGTCATAGGCTTTTCATAGCCAGCACATGGTTTCACATGTTTCCTTTCGCGATGATATTGGTAATGTTTTGGATAGCAGGGGACCAATACCATGATTACCATAGTGAAGTCATGCTGTCAGTGTACTTGTAGCATTAGTCCAAAAGATGAAATGAGGAGGAAGGAGAGGAGAAGCAGAAGGAAGAGGAAGAAACATTTTTGCTTTCTTATATGGAAATTTCTTATATGGAATTTCTTATATGGAAATTTTAAACAAGGGCTTATTTGTTACTACAGCAGAAGCTGACTTCTTATGACTGATACTTTCCCAAACTTGATTGTGTATCAGAATCACTTAAAAAAGTCCCCAAACCAGGAGATCTCTGAAGCTCTGAGGTTGAGGCCTCAGAGTTCATAGTATTAAAAAAATTTTCCTGAGGGAAAGTATATAGACAGCTGTAATTTATTATGAAATGTGTATGGCAAGGGAGAAAAAGGGGGTAAAAAGATAGAGGGACAGATATGTGATGAAAACAACTTAAAGTAAAATGTTCATGGCTGACTCTAGATGGTGGGTATGGAAGTATTCACTGTAAATTTTTTTTGGCTTTACTGAATGTTTGAACATTTTCATAATAAGAAAGATGATTTAAAGAATTCCCCAGGTAATTCTGATGATTAGTTCAATTTGGAACTTCTAAACTGGATAATCTAAGGGAAGCAATTTGCTATGAACTCCCCAGTGGGTATTGCAGTGCCTTTGTTGATCTTTTTTTAGTATTTACGATGTAATATCATGGAGATAATGGTTCTATCATGAATAAATCCTTGTTATGATGGCTAATAAAAAATCTTATTGCCTTATCAAAAGCAGGACCACCTTCTCTTTTGCAGATGAGGGAAATTTTGTTTTTAGAATCAACCCAGAGAGGTTAGAAGGAAACTGACCTATTTTGAACCAATGAAGTCATTCTGAGCCAAACATGTTTGAGAATTACTGCAGACTGTAATGGTATCTGGCTCACAATGCTTTTGGCTTGATAACTGATCTGCTCTGTGTGTTTTACTTGCAATACTTTACTTAGTGCTGACAACAACTATTTGAAATAGGTGGTTTTTATAATCACATTATACAGAAGAAAAAGTCAAGGGAAAGATGTGCCTTAGAAGCACTGAGTTCTACAGCCTAGCATATGTAAGAATATTCTGGAAATCAAACAGGTCTGTTGTTCAGACATGTACCAGATGGTTTTCAGTCAATCAAAGGGATCACTGGGATCTTAGCTTTCAATATGATCCCATAGACTATGGAAGATATTGCGCAAGGCTGACTTACATTAAACACTACCATTATTTCTCTAAATTACTAATTGAAAAGGATTTCCTGTATTTTTATTTAAGTCCAGGAATTCTATCAAGTTATACCCCTTGTTAATATGGAGACGTCAAGCACCTGATATTTTCTCTGTTCTGACAATTCTAACAGCATATGTTAAAAAAAAAACCTACCATAGGCTCAGAGAGACATGTGAAACAACAAATTAATGATATAAATGACACAGTGACATAATGACATAACACAAATGACATCAATGACACAATGATACAAATGACAAATGACAACACAATTGATATACTGACACAAATGACAAAATTGTGAAGTTGGAGTTCATGACTTGAGTCCTTACACATAGGGTAAGGAAGGTTTAGTCTTGGATGAGAGGAAATAGCAGTACCACAGGGGTGATTCCAAGGCACCCCATGATGCTCCTATAGCATGCGGTTCTCTGACTCAATTTCCACACTAACACCATCTCCAAAATGGATAGGGACTGGATTTCTAAACTACTTATGAGAAAACACTAAACAACTTTTCCTTTTTCTTTCCAACAGAAGTTCTATACTCTGCTTGATAAATACATTTGCTTAAATTTACTACCTGAAGACTTCTAAAAAACCACTTTTCAATTTACTCTGGGGAAAAAACAAAACAAAGCATTAAGAACTAGCTGAGTGACTCCTGAACTTCAGATAAGCAAGAAAGAAACCACATGGAGTTGTAGGAGAGGTTGAAAAAAATCTTGGCATAAATCCTAATTCCTGGATAGTGATTCAAAATCAGAAAACAACCTTTCTTCCCTAAGGAGGAAAGGGATCATTGAACTCAAAGATAGTGCAGTGGAACACACCCAGTTAGAACAACAATAAGAGAAAAAAAAAAAAAGAATGAAGAAGTGATGCTATAGCCTCAGACACTTTTTAAGACATCTAGTGGATTAGCATTATATTACAGAAGAAGGGAGAAAGTAGAAGAAAATGTATGTGAAGAAATAATGGCTGAAAATGTCCATTAAATTGGGAAGGAAACAGATATTCATCCAGGTAGCTCGAAGAGTTCTGAATAAGAGAAATTCAATCAGACCCATGGCAAATTACATTAAAATTAAAATGTCAAAGGTTAAAGGTAAGAAAATAATTTTAAAAACAGCAAAGGATCCATTCAGATAAGAATTTCAAAGTTAAAACAAACAAAACCAAAGTTTCTGGGATTGCAAAGATGTGAAATTTATATATAAACAAACAAACAAACAAAAACCCCCAAAATTTCTAAGTTTCTAAGTTCTAGTTGGTTCTTAAAAATGATCAGGTCCCATTGTTTTATTTCAGGTCTCTGTTCTTATTTTACTCTCAGGGCACATTAGCAGAAGACAGATTTATACATTTATGTATGACAATGGGTTCTTTATTTACAATTGAGCTTGGAGGTACTTGAGGAGAGTAACTTTATGTGAACTGTTATCATTTTCCATTTTAGTCACCCATTCTAAAAACATGTATCAAATGAGTACTAAATACTTGGCATCCTGATAGGTAGAAAAGGAAAAATAAAAGAGGGACATGACTTTTGTTTTTAAAAAACTTAGTAAAAGCCATCCTCTTGTTAATGACCATCACTGTATTCAAGAAAATAGTCAGTGGAAGGCCCAGACTCTGGGAGAGTCAGCCAGGGTGCTTGCTGCTTACCATTCTCTTTTTATCAACAGAGGCTGGAATGAGGGACAGACTAAGGGCTTGCTTCAACAGCTCCACCCAGACCAAGTGAGAACTTCCAGGAAAACCAAGCCTGTACTTTGCAGGCTGCTCTGCCCACGTCAGATTTCCACACATTGACTATAAGACTTAGTCCAAGCAGAGAAATATGTATTGGGATCAAGTAGTTCCATTCCAGTTCAACTGATGGACTGTGTGGGTGGGATTGTGTGTGTGGCATTAAAACAGTGGTCACTTCCTGGTAGGCAGCATTCCTAGAAGCATGGGAGAGCCGCTAGGAATATCTCCTTCAGGGTCAAATGCCCTGGTCGATATGAATATGTCACTCGGTCACAAGAACCTGCCCTGTTAAAGCAAAATGGTGCATTAGTTACAAAGGAAGAAAGGGGCTTACATTATCCTGATCACCTGATGATTGGTTCAGATATGTTTCTTTTGCAACTAATGTTCTGAGACTCTTGATTATGGAGCCTGGAGCAAAATGAGAGGGAAATATTTTTGGAATGTTGCATTTAGGAGCACAAAATAAATAGTTACTGTGTTCTTAATCACCTGCTTGTTATTCTGATTTATCCTGAAGGCAAAATATGATCTCCTGCAGTAAAATCTATGCTGTTGTTGCAAACAACTGAAGGAGTGTGTTGATCAGAGAAAATGGCAAACTACAAGAGGTTTCACTTTACCTAAGCTCAGTTGGTGATCTACCATCGTTTGGCTTCACCGCCCATCCATATTCAGATCATCCCATACTGTGTCTACTTGTATTTTGGGTTCCAGATCTCAAAAATCACTGTTTCATGGGCAGAACTTCAGGAATGTATCATAAGCACCTCAATCTTAAATGTCTAAAACTGAACTCTTCGTTGTTTTCTCAAAACCCATTTCTCCACATTCCTTATCTCCCTGAATGGCACCTCTGTTCACCTAATTGTCTCAAGCAGGCACTTCTGAGTCATGCTAATTCTTCTCATTCACCCGTAAACACAATGGGTCTTTTTGTCCAGTTGATCCTACATCCTAAAATCTTTTGCATCTGTTGTTCCTTTTCTCTCATCCCTATCACCACACAGATGACTTTCTAACCTGTGTTCTGCTGTTGCAAGCACCAAACTATGCTGTTTGCTGTGTCATACAACACAATCTGAGATACAGGAGCCTTATCTTTTATCTTTGTATGCTTGGGTCTATCACTTTGATGATATAAAGTAGAAATTCAATAAATGTGTCAAATGAGGTAATGGAATTCACTCACAAAATATATGCCTAATGGAAGAATTTAGTATATTTATCACCAGGGGCATTTAATGAGCTGTCTTGAAGTTCATATATTTCCTGGCCTAAGGCTAATTTTTATTCTACCTCCTTACTAGACTTGGAGATGAACATGTAAACAAGGTATTTCATTCAACCCACAAAGAAAATCCCAGGAGCACTGGGTTCCCTCAGATTTATCCGACATCATAATCTCCAACACTTACTCATTATTGCCTTTGGCTCTGAGATATTTTTGGTAATGCTCACAAAAAAGGTACTGATGGTGGTTTTTTTGTTTTTTTGTTTGTTTTTTGTTTGCTTTTTTTAGTAAAAGAAACAGTAATTTTGAAATCAGTGTACTTTGGGGAAGGGTTCTCAGTAACAGTTAAGATACATTTATGGGTTAAAATTGTTTCCTGTTTTAAACCTGAGTCCCCTATGTTTATTATAGCACTACTTATAATAGCTAAGATATGGAAACAACCTAAAAGCCTAAATACAGATGAATGGGTCAAGAAGGTATAGTATATATACACAATGGAATACTACTTAATGATCAAAAAATATAAACTCATGCCATTTGCAGCAACATGGATGAATTATGCAAAGCAAAATAAGTCAGAAGAAAAAAGAAATATCGGATGGTCTCATATATAGGAAGGATATAGGGGAACTGAACAAAATGTCAGGGAAAGACAAAATTTGCAAACTTTCCACACATCTGAGGCACCCAGCAGGAGAGAGGGAGAGAGAGGGGTCAAAACAGGAAAGACAACAGAAGCTGTAGTGATGGATCATGGATGCCGTGGTGGTGAAAAACTATGGGAACTACACCTGAGGGGTGAAATCAGACAGTGTCCAAAAATGATGTAAGAAAATAAATTTATAAAAAAAACTATTTCCTATTTTGTAGTTAATATGGAATTTCACATAATTGGTAGAGGCATGGCTGGTGCCTTCAGGGATGTTTCACTCATATTCATTTGATGTCTTATTCTGTCTTTGTCTTCAGACATCTATCGCTAGATTACACAGGAACAATGTGAAAGAAAAACTGAGGCATTTATTCAAGTAATGAAGGCAAACTCCCATTTTTCTCCTACAACTTCACCTGCATATTGACTTCCTTGATTTTATGGCATGGCTTTGAAGTATGAGAAACTTGGGTCTGAGGTACTTTCTTTAACTGTCAATCTTCAGAAAGTTGCTTAACCTTTCTGAGCCTCCATTTCTTCACCTGTAAATTAGGCAGAATTGTAAGTATTGATGATTGGTGTGAAGTCTAAAAAAATGTGTGAAGAGAGTTGTAGGGTAAATGAGTTTGGCTTTTTCCTCTATTAGCCTCGATGGTCTGCAGCTGTGGTAATGCGCCCTCCCCATGATTGTAGCTGCTAGCCCCAGGCAATAAGCACATGTGTGAGTTGGCACACCTGGGCCTGAGAGGAAAGGAAAAAAGGGCAGTGTTGTCACCCCAGGAGGAGAGCACAGAGAGTGCATGATGAGAGAGCGAAAAATAATAGGGAAAGGGCATGAAGATGTATGGGGGACTGGGTGGCTCGCCTGACTCCAAGCTCTTCCCATCTCTTCCCCTCCCCCACCTCCCAAACTCTGGCCCTGCCCTGCCTTGCCCTGCTTGGTATGTCTGTGTAATTGCTAGAATCAATAAAGAACCTGCCATGAGCCTGATGCTTGCACTACAGTTGGCATCACAAACAGGCTAGTTACATTACAACAGCACAGACTGGAATGTTTAAATTCACTAGTATATGTTGGCTTTAATATTATTATGAGGTAATTAAATATGTTGGGTGTTGAGGATGAGGACTGTGACTTATTTGCCTTCACACTTCACTTCCTTGGGGGCTGCATGCTCTTGTACGTTTGTAATTAAGAGAACAGTTAGCAAAGTGTCAACTCCTTGGTTGTTAAAATGTGGGTAGACAGAATATATATTATTTTGCCACTTTAAAAGAATTGTAGAGAGGCTAAGGGGTTGGTGCAAGAGCACACAGAAAGAATCTAGTTATTCTTTTATGTCTGAGTGCTGAGTCTTTCTGGAGTCTGTAGCATCTGCCAGTGTCCACTTAGCGGGTATACTAAATGGGTCCTAAGACAAGCAAAGAGACTTTCAATGAATCAGGCCTGGAGATGTGGCCTCGGTTAAGTGAAGAGGCTGATACCGAAAGCCTCACCAGGGACTCAGCTGGTGAGTTAATGGAGCTTCCAAAAAGATCTCAACAAATGGGCAGGAGACAATGAGTATGAGATTGTGACATCTTCGTTCCTTGTACCTAGTAAAACTCATTTATTTGTGCACATTTCTTTCTAGCAGTAATTTCCCCTTTTGAATGACTCTTCATTAAACTTACCAACATTTCTTGGGGAAAATAAAGGTAAAAACATGAAAAAAAATTCTTTTACGCCATGCAATGTTCTAAAGACTGTTTTATGTCTGCGAATTGCACATAGTTCTATAAGCATCATAAGCCCTTGGAAAAGGTTTATTAATTTGGTCTGATTAAGTGAAGGTAAGAATTTTGTTCTAGTCCAACAATACTTACAGTGAACAGGTTTCTGTAATGAAGTGGACTCATTGATAGCACACATGCCTTCTCTTTCCAACATTAGAAACATGTCCCTTTGGTTTATAAATGATTTTTGAGGCTCTCCTAGAATGTGATCCAATGATTCTCTTCCTTTATGCCACCATCTGAGTGGCCTGGACTTTGAAAAAACCCTGTTTTGAGTTTGGGAGGCCATCAGGGGGGCCCTTAGTTAATGACCTGATTTTCAAGGAGAAAGGCCTGGGCCAATTGTGAGTCCCGACAGCAGGGGAAATGTTTCACAGTTAGGACAGATCTCAGGTTGAGATCAAATGGAGACTTATTTCCCTATGTGAACCCGCCCTAGCTCATAAACTGCACTTAACATTTCATAATGGAAACAGTTTTTTTCTTTCAATTCAATTATTTCTGAAAATTTTGATATTTTAGTTCTGCTATATGTGGGATTTAGCATTCCCACCAAATTCAAGCTCAAATTCATGGGTGTTCTATTGAAAAGTAAGGACGATAATACTATGAAGTATTTCAGAGTTCCCTTAAAATGCACTGTAATGGTGCTTGCAGGTGGGACCTTATGGAACTGATTAGGTCATGAGAGTGGAGTCCTTGTGAGTGGGATCAGTGCCCGAATAAAAGAGGCTCCAGGGAGTCTTCTAATCCCTTCCACCTTGAGAGGTTACAAAGAGCCACCTAAGAACTGGAGAGCGGGTCTTCACAGACAGAATCTGTTGCCCTGACCGTGGACTTGCTAGCCTCTGGAACTGTGAGAAGTGAGTTTCTAGTGTTTATAAGCCACTGCAGTGTAACCAGCCCTTATTGCCAATTGTAGAGGCAATCATCAGGCATCAGGTTCACCAATCTACGTTCTTTATTGGTTTTAGCAGTTCCACAGACACACTAATTGGGGCAGGGCAGAGCCAGGGTAGGGGTGGGAGGACAGGAGGCAGGTAAGCCCCCTTAGCGCCCTCCCCCCCCATCTTCTTGCTCTTTCTCTGGGCTCTCTCTCCCTCTGGCATTCTCTCATGTTCTCTTATGCTCTCTCTGGTGCTTGTGCTCACAGCTCTTATCTCCTCTCTCCTAGGCCCAGTTGGGCACACTTATACAAGTGCACACCTACTGTGCCAGGTGTACACACAATCATGGGGAAGATGCAATACCCCAGGAGCTGGTTGTAGGCTAATGGAGGAAAAAGTCTGACTAACCCACTTACCCTACAACCCCTCAGGCTATGGTATTTAGTTATAGTAGTCTGAACAGATGATGACAAATTCAAAGCTCTGTGTCCATGTCAGGGCTATTTCTTTCGATGGCTTCTTCTTGTTGCCTACAGTTTAGGTTTGGCCTAGTATTGGGTGTGCCCCCTCCTCCTTCCTTGCAGACCTCCCTCTGGAGTCTCCTACTGATGCTTTCCTCTTTGCCCAGCTCTGACAGGCACCAGCACATTCCCTCCAGGTATGCTTTGTACCACTGGGTACTAAGGAATATACAGAACTTTTCCACAGACCTCAGATGTCAGGGCTTTTCTGTAGATGTACTCCCTTTCTCTGAGCCCTTCTTCATAGTTGTGAGGTTATCTGATTTTGAATATTATGTGAGAACAAGCCCCAAAGGACATTTTGCTCAAAGATCTCCCAAATGTTAAGCCTGTGCTTTCACACGCCCATTGAATAGTCCCCACTGCTAACCCTCCAATAGCCCTAGAGTGGTAGTTCTCAAAGTGTGTACCTAGAGGCTCCAATTTTCATTGTGACACTAAGAGGGTATTTGATTTTCACTGAAGATGCAGAAACAATGATTGGAAAACTGCGATGCAAATCAAGACAGCAGCACCCAATTCTACCATCACTCTTCACCACAATGAATTCATAATAAAAGCAAAAAAGGCAAAAAATGCCAGTGTCACTTAAGAATGTCTTTGATGTGGCTGCAAAAATTTAATTTTATTTAATTTAGAGCCTTCAGAACACTCCATAGTAATAGTATGTGTGAACTGTGCTCACGGTACTTCCAGATATGTAGGTTTTCTTGAGGAAAAGCACTGCGTGCTTGTTCCAGTTATTAAACTGTATATATATTTTTAAATTGGACAACATTTTTATATCTTCTGAATGACAGAAAACTATGGTTTTTCAGACCTGAGTATCTGGCAGTTTCTAAAAAATAAATAAAGCAGGTCTGTTACTTCAAGGAAAACAACTGACAGCTTTTATTGCCAGTGATAAAATCCAAGCTTTCAAGCTCAGGATTTATTACTTACTACTAAATTATTTAACTCTCTAACATCTTATTTGGAAATTCAAGAAGGTAATGCTATAAAACTCAGGACGATAACATTATAAAGTCTTTACATATATCAGTTAAGAAACATTGACTTTTATTAGATCTCTATCAAGCTAAAGCAATCAAATTGGTTTGTCATTGTTGATTTATCAAAATACGTGAGTAACCTTCATTGGAAGAGTTCAAGCTGAACCCCAAGTAGATACTCTTTAAGAAAAATAAATGAATACATAGTTCTTTAATAACAGGGCAACAATTCAGTGACAGCATAATTATATTGAAATAAAGATAGGTATTGAAATATTAAGTTTTAAGCAAAAATTCTCAGCTCTCCAGTTTTTCTCCAGGAAGCAAGTTGGACTAGTTATGCAGTGATTACAAGTGCACAGAAAAACACAAACCATTGTGCAAGTATTGATGAAGTTTACTAGTCAAAAGCAGTTTATCAACACCAACAGCCATCTGTGTCCCAGACAGACTGAAAGGTAAGGGCATGAATGATGTCTTCATCATTATGCCAGCAAATTATACCTCATCTATCAAGTTAGATGATTTTCCAAACTGAAACACTTCTACTCGGCTTTGGATAGGGACTAACAAGAATTTAGGTTATGTCACAAATTGGACAATAGTAG
Source organism: Uropsilus gracilis (assembly GCA_004024945.1). Lineage (NCBI taxonomy): Eukaryota > Metazoa > Chordata > Mammalia > Eulipotyphla > Talpidae > Uropsilus > Uropsilus gracilis. Next base: position 18,138 of record PVHY01001915.1, on the reverse strand, counting down.
ACTAAGAGCAACAAAGAAGGGAAAAAGAAACCCTAATAAATTGTATCATAATAAGATAATGATACAGGAATTAACTATAAAGAAAGGAAAGAAGAAAGAAGTGTGCTAGAAAAGACTGTGAAAATTGTGGGAGCCTGCTAGTGAGCTTGACAAAGCTCTTAACAGATATTTATCATTCCTAAATATTTTTTTGCTTGTTTTTGGCATTGAGTCCCAATCTTGTTCATCACAAAGATGCTTTATCTTGCGTGTGAACAACTGAAGTCTGTAGAACCAGCTTTAGTCCTTTTAACCAGGGCTGCTCATGTATGGTTCCTTTTCTGTCCCCTGAAACATGTTTCTCTAGAAAGTTATTGAGCTGCTTCTTTGGGAACACAACATTCAGAGAGTCACCCAGGTTTACCTTTGCCATATTTCCCTTTGGTCCTTATTTCCCTTTGCACACTACCTTGAATAATTTTTTTCCCACTCCAATGGCATGCAGTGCTGTGACATGCCCTTACTTACAACCTCATACTCTGCAAGTGAAGAAACTGCGCAAGAAATGGCACTAATTTGGGGTGGGGACTGGTGTTTTTTGTTGTCAGCAAGAGGGTAGCAACTACAGGGAGGAGGTTGCTGTTGAAGAGGCTGGTAATTAACCTGAATAATGGCCTTGCAGAATGGGCTATCCTCAGCAGCCACTGGCTGGTCAGTTCCAGTCTGGAATTCCAATTGCTATTTCAGTTGTTATGGAAACTGGCCCCACTGGTTCTGAAAGAATCCATTATTCCAACAAATACATTTGTTGTTCTAGTCATTAGGGGGTATCTAAGTGATCAAATAGGACACTCAAAAGGGGGAGCACAGGGGAGGAACACTGATGATTAGAAGAGGCTTTTCAGGGAGCTAGAACTAAACCCTCACCCTGGGGCATGACAGACATGCCCCATGGTGAATGGAGAAGACATTTCAGGGGACCAGAAGTGGTAGAAGGGAGGAAAGGATCAGCAAAAGTGATGCAGATGGTGCTGAAGCTGAAGATTCATGTGGGAGAAATTGGGAAATATGAAAGTCACATTGAGGTCCATAGAGAGGGAGCTTTGAAGGCCAGTCTCAGGGGACATGAACCTTCCGTGGGCAAAGGGGAAGTAGGATACTTTAAAACAGGAGAGTGCTCACTTCAACAGCACATATTCTAAAAATTGCAATGATATGGATAAGATTAGCATGGCTCCTGCTCAAGGATCACACACAAATTTGTGAAGTGTTCCATATTTTTAAAAGACCTGGATGTAAGACCTGAAACTGAAACTGGGTGCCCCTCCCCGCCTTGTGGCAGTTAATAAGTTGCCCCTCCCCAACTGGGCTGTGGCAGTTAGCCCCTCCCCCCTAGGGTGTGGCAGTTAAACTGCCAGAAGTAGTAGTTGGAACAGGAAGTTGGACCTGAAGCAGAGATAACAAGGCAAGGGGTAGAGACTAGTGGAACAGAGAACTGTTGGGGAGGGGAGAGAGAGAGAGATAGGAGAGAAAGGGAGAGGGAGAGGAAGAGGGAGAGATAGAAGGAGAGAGAGAACTTCTGGAGAGAGGAGAGAAGAGAATGACAGGAGGGTAAAGAGTAGCCCGAGTGACCAGGCTGGGCAAAAGCCCTCTGGAAGAGTGAGCTGGAGGTGACAAGGAGCCATGGTATCGGGCAGAAGAGTGGCCAGTGTGGAGAGTATGTCATTGCAGCAAGGTGATATGGGAAGCTGGTACCTAGAGATGACCAGGGATTTGGAAAGCTGATTTGTGCATCAGCAATTGTGGAAGAAGTTTGAAGAGCCTTGGAGAAGTGGAGCAGCATGCAATACTGGAGAGAGAAAAGAAGAAAAGAGAAGACGCTGGAGAAAGGACTGGACTTTGCGAAAGTGCCTACCTCTGAGGTTTGGAGGGGCACCAACTTGGACTGTGTTTTTGGGACCTTTGGTACTGAGAATGGAGTACTGACTGGAGTAAGATAACTGCCACTTGCGACTTTAAGGACTTTTTGTTTTCCCTGTTGAACTCCCTAGTTAATAAGCCCTGTTGTTAAACTGCATTTTGAGTGGCATCTGCTACACGTGGGTGATACGGACCTGTGGCTTGTAAGTTGGAGGCTTTTGCCTCCTTTTTGACCTGATTTCAAAACCGTAAACTGTACAGAGGAAAACCTGAGCAAAATCCTCCATGAGTTACACCTCAGAGATCCATTTCTGGACACTTCTACAGCTGGCAAAAAAATGAAGGAAACTATAAACAGCTGGGACTATATCAAACTAAAAAGCTTCTGTACAGCAAAAGAGACAAGAGAAAAAACAAAAAGAAACCCAATTGAGTGGGGAAAAAGTTTTGCCTTCCATACAAATGATTAGGGTCTGATAACAAAAATATACAAAGAACTCACACAACTTAACAAAAACAAAGCAAAAAGCCAGTTAAAAAATGGGGAGAAGACTAGGACACTTCTTCAAAAAGGAAATACAAACGACCAACAGGCACACGAAAAAATGCTCAAGGTCACTAGCAATTTGGGAAATGCAAATCAAAACCACAATGAGATACCACCTTACTCCATTAAGAATGGCCCACATCAAAAAAAAAAAAAGGGCAACAACAAGTGCTGGTGTGGATATGGAGAGAAAGGAACAGTCTTACATTGCTGGTGGGAATGTAAACTGGTCCAGTCACTATGGAAAGCTGTGTGGAGGACTCTCAAACTGATGAAAATGGGACTACCATTTGACCCAACAATCGCTCTTCTGGGAATATACCCAAATGAGACCTCAATGCTTATACAAAGGAACACCTGTACTCAGATGTTTACTGTAGCACTATTTATAATTGCATGGAAATTATAAAAGACATGGAAAACAACCCAAATGTCCTAAGACACATGAATGAATGAAAAAGATGTGGTATATATACACAATGGAATATTACTCATTGATTAAAAATGATAAACTTGATGAATTTCAGATAACATGGATGTACCTTGAAGAAATCATATTAGCAGAAACAAGTCACAAAGAAAAAGACAAAAACCAAATGATTTCGCTAATATATGGGACATAGGAAAAACAAAAGGCCAGGAGGAAAAGTCAAAACAAGCTAACAACCAAACTAAGGAACACAACTGGGGGGGAGGGAATGAGGGTGAGTGGTCAGGGAGGGGAGGTGGTGAGTGAACCCTGGGGAAAACAAAGATGTGAAATATATACATAAGTAAATTACTAAAACAAAATTAAATGGAAGGAGTGTTCCAGAAATATTTTATCTTAGGAGTAACAGTGAGGATTTCAACCCAGTTTTTGGTTAATACCATAACCTCATTAATCTGGGTAGATGATATCAAGTCAAAAATTTGAAAAGTGAAGAAACTCATCCATTTTCTCAGAGACAAAACATACTCATTACACTGAAAGCAACTGACTTTTGTTTATTAAAACTCACCTAAACAGGTACCTCCCATGATATCTCAAGCATTTTTATAAGCCTCAAAATGATAACATAGTTCTAAAATGACATTTCCTATCTGTCAAGGAAGTTTAGCTAAAATCTTATGTTTTGAAGTGGAATCCAGCAAATACCCTACAAGGAGAACAATCATTTTCCCTCACATCCCAGTGGCTTTGCATTTTCTGCCAACTAAACGATAAGCTGAAATCTTTTTTTACCTGGAGTAGTAACTGACCAATAAATTGAAACTGGTGATACACAAGAAAACTTTTTGTTTGAAGAAGTAGTCATCAGGATGGAGGTTTCTTGGGGAGCTCAAGCTTTAACCAACACCATGGATTTTATGCCATACTATTTAACCTTCTGAAGGAAAGGGAACCTAGGAATAGGGGAGTCATAGTCTTTAGTTATACCTGGACTGATAGAAATACATTTTCAAAACTAAATAGATAAAACTGAAATGAAATTGTTGCTAGAGATGGTAACAATGAGTACTAACCATGGTGCACTATTTTTAGAACCATTAGTACAATTTGGGAACCACATTATCAAAAGTACAGATTTATATGTGAAATAACTCATTATTTGGATTCCTGAACAAGTTTAAAAGCTTTCCTGTTCCTAGTTTGTATCCTAATGAAAGCTGGACAAAAAATATAATTTACTCTGTCTAGACTAGATGCTGAGGAAGTTGATTAAAATTTGATGCGCAAAAGGAGATTTCCTTTGAATTTATGATGATGAGCTTTTTCTTCCGAAAGGAGTAGAAATAATATCTTATTTTTTGAAAAGAAGGTAAAATAAGTGTGTCAAGAACCCATCCTTTGGATGACCAAGGTCAACTAGAGGCCAGTAGATCAAAAACTGAACTCAACGGAAGACCCTTAAACTATTGAAAATGGAACTCCCAGGGGCTCCAGAAACCCTGCTGCTAATTATCTACCCAAAGGTTACAAAAACTCTAATCTAAAAAGACACCTGTACCCAGGTGTTTATTGCAGCACAATAGCCAGGATATGGAAGAAGCCCAAATGCCCCAAAATAGATGAGTGGTACAAAAAACTATGGTATATGTACATGATGGAATATTATTCATCAATTAAAAAGACAAACATGTCACTCATGGCAACATGGATGGAGTTAGAAGGAATCATGCTAACAGAAAAGTCAGAAAGAAAAAGAGAAATACTGGATGGTCTCACTTATATGAGGGATAAAGGGAAAACAAACAGATAAGAAAAATTTAAAACAAACTCTCAGCAAAATTGAAGCATGAAGCATGAGAGGGGAAGAGGGGGAAAGCAGGCATGGAAGGGGCACAAAAGACTAAGATGATGGTTCAAGGGTGATAAGGTTGTGGGCGAACCCTGGGGTAGATAACAATGTAAAATAAAACAAACAAACAAAAAGTGAACTCAAGACTTTTACTGCTTAAGATATGCTATTCTTTATTCACTATTCTAGTGATCTTCCTGTCAGTTCCCACCCATCCCTTGGCCACCTCATCTCTTCCTTTGGTTTCCTGCAATGTTACTTCCACAGGGAAGCCTTTCCAGATAACATATCTAAAGCAATAATGTCTACCCCAAACATTCCACACAGAATTGCTCTCTTTTACCTCTTCATTTCCTTTCTAATAACGTCTCAAAATCAAAGTTTGTAGTAATAACTTGATTGATTCTTCCTCTCATGTAAAATGGAAGCTCTGTGGTCCCTGGTCATTGCCCAGCATGGCTCTAACACTCAGGTAGGACTTGGTAGATGACGGATATGGAGGACAGCAGCCTGAGTCAAAATCAACACAATTGGATGGCAGAGTAAGTAACGTCTTGAAATGAGGAACTATCAACATCTCTTGGCCACGTGTTGGCTGGTTGCCAACTTGATCAAACTTTTTAGATTTTCTGGGACTCAGTTTCTTCATCTGGTAATGATGGAGATTTAATGAGAGATTTCTAAGAAAGCATTTTGACTGTAGGGTGCAAGATTCTAGGTGTATCCAATTATATTTCTAGGGCGCTAATAAGCATTCTTTCCCTCACTCATTGAGGAGGAATGAACCATCTCATTATTCCTGAACATAAATAGATGTTTTATGAAAAATGTACAAATAGGAATATTAATCTTTCTATTGAATTGAATAATTAAAGGGGAAGTACTAAGTTTTGGGAGATGTTCTGACAATATTGTGCACAGTTTTAACTGCTGTGCAATTAGTTTTATTATTTTCATGAGGAAATTGGAAATCCAACTCTTGCTCTCATTAACTATGTGACCATGGATAAGTTCTTTAACATGCTGAGTCTTGTTTTTTTCTCACTAGTGTGATAGAAAATAAACAACACACCTCCAATCTAAAGGACTATGCAGGGTGAAGTGAGATAGCCTGGGACACACTAATGCACTGAAAATGTTGGTTAATGCCAAATGAATTTTATCCCATACTTCATTTACCAATGAGTTTCAGTGTGGGCAAAACCCAAACAAGACTGTTTTTTATGGTAGTTATAGAAATGGAGGGTATGTTTACTGAGATATATTTAATATGTAGTTACTGACATATTTAATTTAGGTAGGAGAGGGTCAGTGTTCAAACAAAAGGTGGGTGTTGAATTTTAACATATGACATTGGTACTCCATTTACCTTTGGATCATGATGTATTTACTATTATAAAGCTAAGCTCAAGGGTTTGGAATTTTTTGAAGTCCAACTTTGTCAGTACTGAAAAGATACAAAGTCAAAGGCAATATAAAACCATGTCGAAAATTTGAGGACTGTTACTCACCAATCATGAAAATAATTTTACATTTCCTCAAATCTTCCACGAAACCTTGAAGAAAAGAACAATTTCAGTTATTGGAAACAAATGGTGTAACGGGACCCTGGCTTTACTCATTTCAAAATAAACTAAATTTTGTTGTTTTATTTGAAAAGACCTTTGCTGTTGAGTAAATGTGTGAATAGGCTATACCAGTTAACATTCAATGTCAAGTGTTTCGAGCAACAGGCTGAACAAACAAAACATATCTGAGGCGGAATGCATCCTTCTGCTGGAAAATGCCATCGAGGATAACTTTGAATCCTTTATTATTTTGTTAGCCTGCATGTTAAGGGAGATCCTTTTTGAATGGCAAGATACACTGTATGGGCAGTGGTATTTTACTACAGAGAGTGTTGAGATTTTTCACCTCAAGAAAAATTTACAAAGTTTTCAAGTAAAGACATGAGTTCAGAAATATTAGGTGTTTTCTGTTGGAACCCTGGCCCCTGAGTGTGCACTCTAGAGTCTGCCTGCTGAGGTTCTGGAGCACCCACTCAGGGGAAGAAGACCAGGGAAAGGGCCAGGACTGGATGGAGTGATCTTTGACTTCCTTATCTAGGTGGACTTCGTGGTATTTTTCCTGATTCTGGAGACAGTTTTGCTCATTCAGAGGCATGAGTGGATAAAATGTAGGTGTGACACAAAATGGATGTGATTACCTGGAGAAGTAGTAGAAGATTTATATTTCCCACCTTAGGCCAAAATTGTCATTTTACACTTAAAATGAACTGATAGCAATATGACTTATACTTCATATTTTATAGTGATGAGTACTTTTCAAAGGTTAGTCCATTTTTCTGATAGTTATAAAACATTTTTCAGTGGAATCAGGTGGTTCATTTATATACACAGTTCTACAGGAGCCCACTATTAGCTGAGAGAAAGGTACAACTTTTAGTTGAGAGAAAGGCAGGGTGGAGGATGAGGATGAGATGTGAAGAATTGAGCTGGGGCTGCCAGGGGAATGGGATGGGAACAAAAAGCTAGAAGAGGAAAGAAGTGAATTTGGGGTTCTTTGGAAATGTCTGTTTTCATAATGAAGGCTGATTTAAAAAAATTCCTTTTAATCAAAACCATACTTTCATCTTTTTTTTTTTTTTTTTTTTTTTTTTTTTTTTTTTTTTTTTTTTTTTTTTTTTTTTTTTTTTTTTTTTTTTTTTTTTTTTTTTTTTTTTTTTTTTTTTTTTTTTTTTTTTTTTTTTTTTTTTTTTTTTTTTTTTTTTTTTTTGGTGCCTGGAATACATCCTATGTTATCTAGAGCTCTGCAATAATGGCAAATACACTACTACAACTTATTTCATTTTCTCCAGATTTCTAGTTCTAGTTATTAAGCTTAGCAATTTTTACTCTGCAATCTAGCAAAGTGACTGAGATCACCACCATTATTATTATTGGTATGATTCCATCTAGTTATTTTTTTTCCATTTCTGTTTCTACTTTATTGGCATTTGGTGGTGATAAGTGGCTCCATTCTAGCTTTTTTAGATAGTTTTTCTTTAATATGAATGATGGCATATTCATATGACAGTCATTTTAAATTAAGCTAATACAAAGTTTTTAATGATGTAGGATCATGCTTATAACAGGAACAAAAAACTAGAGATAATATTTGTATATACCTATTATGATGACACAAACATGGTTACATTATGTCATAAAAGGCACATTTGAGATATGTGTGTTCTTGGCAATGTGAAAATAGGTATGCAAACAAAACACTGGAAAAAGGTGTTAGAACATTAATCATGATTACTTTTAGGTAACCAGGTTTACATCTTATTGTCGACCATAAAAAATTTTCCACAATGAATATGTGTCAATTTTATAACCAGGAAAAGAAGAAACTTATTAGTCAATCAATCATTCTCTATCTGGTTGGGACTGGGTTGGTTATTTGCACTTGGCTTATATTTATGTGCCTTTCACTATGAATCACTTCAATGTCACTTGGTGACAGATTTTCACATACTGTTATTGCCATTATCATCAAATGACACTTTATCTACCACCTCATGCTCATGGATCTGGTAGGAGTAGAGCTGAGTTTATTTAGAAAGTCAAATCATTTATACTTGAATGTGCCCGCAGTCAACACAAACGTATTTCTATGGACAATAGTTATAACAGCAACAATTTGGGAGTGGAAATGTTAGAAGCTATTTTACCTAGGACACTATGTACTGTATTTGGTCTGGAATCCCAATTTCAGAAAATACTACCTATTGTTATGTAATTATTGGAGGAAATTTTTAGTTTTTGCAAGATTTTTAACATGGCAAAAATTATACAGCAGTATAACATGGCTACTTCCGAGATTGCATCCCAAACGGTACACTGCAGAATAGTAACAACCATGCAGGAAAAAGATTTTGTGTTGCAACAAATTTGAAGACAGTTAGACCAAAGTTAGCCTGCTGTCTTACTACAGGACTTGAGGGAGGCTTGAAGTGACTCTTCCAGAAAGGACTGAGTATTAAGTGTTCCCCAAGCATATTATACAATAACATCCTCTGTTCACTGAACATCCTGGGAGTCATGTTCTCTAGACAGTTAAGAGATGCATTTCTTGAGGTGCCCTTAGGTTCTTGACATGGATGGGAAGGGGAGATGGAAAACCTTCCAATCTTAACCATGTTCCTTGGTTAAGGGACAAGTACATGCAGCTGGTATTTTAGTATCTTGTAATTCGTATTTAACAACAATAAAAAAAAGACACTAAAGTTACTAAAATGACAAGGGTCTGATCAGTAAAGGAAACTCACCTCCCATGTTGTCCTCTCCAAAGACATTTAATTGATCATCACTCTGTTTAAAAAAAAATGTGATATTAGGTGACAGTACTTTGTCAGTATTATCATATTTAACCATTCCAATACATCTGCGGAGATATTATTATTATCCACCTTTTACAGGTAAAAAGACAGTGTTTGAGAAGTAAAGTTGCCTGATCCTCTTTTGAAACTGGGATGTCTGTTCCTAGAGTTCATGCTCTCTCAACAAAATTCCACTTCATTTTTTTGGTGCAAACTTACTGTGGACAGAAAAGCTGACCTGAGGGAAAAAAAAACTCTTTAACACCCAAGACTCACAGGGAATTATAGTCACCACTGTTTTATGATAACTTCATTAAAACTGTATGTCAAACTTCCATAAATATTTTCATCATTTTGAGCCATGAAGCATTTTTTTTTTTTTGAGACTAGGTCTAGCTATGTTGCCAGGGTAGTCCCAATCCTGCAGACTCAAGTGATCCCCAGCCTCAGCCTCCCAGGTAGCTGGGATTACAGGCACCTACTACCATGCCCAGTTGCTTTTTTGAGACCAGGTCTCACTACGTTGCCCAGGGTAGTTTTGAACCTGCGAACTCAAGTAATCCCAGGCTTCTTGCCTCCCAGCACTTGGACTACAGGCATGTGCCACAATGCTTGGCCACCATGAGGCTTTTTTGGCATTGTATTAACCACTGCAAATTTAACCAAGCTTAATTTAATTAGTTAAACCAAATTTAATTAATGCAAGTTCAACAACTGCCAATCCTTGAACTGAAACATGAAATAAGAGAAAATGGAGTGACTAACTTTGACTGATGTCAGCTTTTAAATTTTTATTTTTTAACCAAATGGCTACTTAATTTTCTTTACAGAAGAAACCATAGTAGTTTGGGAAAAAAAATAAAGAAAGAAAAACTATGGGTAGGCTGTGGATGAGAAGTCCTTCTGTCAGCTATGTTTCCGTCCATTCCAATTTTCTATTCCTTCACTCTTTCTAGGTAAATATGTAGATGTTTCTAGGATATTGTTCCAGATACACAAAAAAATTATTTCCAAATATACTTAAATATATCTGAATATATGAATTTACTTGAGTTTAAATATACAATATTCCTTTCACCATCATTTGGTCACAGAAAGCACATTGAGATTATAAATATTAGATTATACATGCTATTCTATAGTAATAATGCTCTTTCCTTGCTTCCTCACTTAACAATAGACCCTGGAAAATTTTTTATCGCTGGACAGATTTCTTGGTTGTACAGTATCTTATTGTATGGAAGGTATGATAGATAGTTGCTTTAGCTAGTCCTTTCTTGATGGATTGTTGCAATCTTTCCAATCTTTGACTATTTTTTTAAAAGTAGAGCATTGACCAGACTGTCTAAATGCCATTTCATACACATCAATCTATCTGTATGATAAATTGCCAGAGAGTTTTGAATTCAGAGTAAATGTGTTTACAATTTTGATAGATTTTGATAGAAGAGCCAAACTGCTCTTCACAGAGGTTGTGCCACTTTGCAGGGACAGCCTCTGGCTCATGCTTCACTCCTTGTCTCTAATTCACTTTGATGTAGGAGTCAGTTAGATGAGGTTGTCTGGTCACGTCAGTGATCCCCTGATATCAACTGCCATGAAAGCACTTTGAAAACAGTCTTGCCATCCTTTGTAGAACATGTGGCTTCAGGGCAACTTTACTGCTTGTTTTTTTAGATTTTTCCTGTGTATCCAGAGCTATTCCAGGTGAGAGGGGAGTCTTTAATGGAATAGTCATTCAGGGACATTTTCACATTGATTAACTCCCTTCTGTGAACAGGAAAAACACATCAATTATTCCCCAGCGAGCCTCTTCACTATTTCTCTTGTGGAAATCACTGATTGTGGAGTTGGGAAGGTAGGGGTCCTCTAATCCACACTAGCTGCCAGTTTTCCTTCCCATTTTGTAGACAAGGAGGCTGGAGGTTAGAGAAATCATGTGAGAGGCTCTTGGCCTTACTGAGTTCAGGGTTGGAATGAGAGTCACACATTTACCACATAGTGTGGCTCCTAGACATCTAGTCTCATCAGCTCGGGTGCCATGGTATGTGCTGTTAGTGGCATTGGATGCTGCCACCCCTGGCCAATTCAGTCATTGCCCAGCTACTGCCAAGGGCTCATAGTCTGGCCTCTCCTTCAAGCTGGGATGGTACTGGCATTGAGTCCCAGAAGTCCTTGGAAGACTAGGCTGAAGCCAGTTTCCAGTGGCGATACATTCTTCTTCAGCTTCTACCCTTACCCTATCCTATGTCTCTGTGTCTCCTAAGTCCCCTCCCTAATAACATACTTGCAAAGGATTCCTGCCTCAGACTCTGCTTCTAGGGAAGCTCTTCTGACACAGGGACCTATTTGATTTTATTCCCGGCCCCTGTATTATTGCTATTTTACTTTATGTATTTATATACATGTATATTTCACATCATTGTATTCCCCAGGTTTCTTCTATTGTAGTATGTTTGCTAAGAAACAGCTACACAGTAAGAAGCTCAACAGCGCTTGCTAGAAAAAGACTGTTTAAGCAGCAGCTTATTTTCTGTCAATAGGTAGTACTAAGAGGAAATCACAGAGTCATCTTTATTTTTTACGTTTGTTGGATTATCAGACTTATATGCACCTAGTAGGCTAAACTATCAGCTCTTCTTTGTATGTGGCTATCATGTTTAGGGGTTTGATCATGTTAATCTGAACTTGTAAAGCATTGTGCCAGGTAATTAAAGAACCTGCCTGGATTCTTGAGTCTGACCTGTTTTTGTACATAGCTCTTAGAGCTTTTCACTCTGTGTGAGCCCCAGCTTTATTTCCATTGATGCACTGATGGTGAAACAGGTTTCTGGGGCATAGAGGTAACTGTCATCATCTCTCCTCCAGGAATATTTTGCCCTCATTTACTATGAGAAAGCCCAGGTGAATGGGAAGTGTGATTGGAGGGTACTGTTTGCCATGGATGCTCAATGAACCCATGGTTTTAATAGGACTCTTTTGTAAGTAAAATTCATCTGACACTTGAAACTCACAGACACAAAACAACAAATGAAAGACAAACACTTCTGGTTTTGGTGAAAAAGATGCACATAGTCCCAGAGGCCCTCAATCTTGCTTCCTTCTTTTCAAAAGCTAGGTGAGTTCTAAATGAAAGGAATTCATTTCAGAATGTCAGCTACAAAAGGAGCAAACTGTTACACAGGTTTACTGGAGAAATCTCTGAGAAGGTGTTTACACCTAGACACAGTGGAACTGATCTTTGGTGAAAGGTATTTTGAGAAAACCCAGAAACTACCAAGTTCCACCCTGAGTACTGAGGGCATCTTGTCTCATAGTATGTGAAACCACTCCATCCTGCCTGACCTATAAGTCAGACTGTGGGACAAAGCTTCAAGACTTCTCAAAGAACTAAACTAAGACTTGGGATGCATGAAGCAGAACACCAAATCTGACTGACAATGAGAAGTAGTGTTAAGTGTACAAGCACAGATTGTATGTAAGTGGTCTTTATGACTGGAGTCTGGAACCAAGAAAGTCTGCAGCAATGCAGTGGGCATGGGTGAAAGACAAATAGCAGCAAAACTCGCAAAAAAACAAATTCAGATTGCCACATCTTTCTGCACTGATAATACATAGGTAACCAGTGGGGAGAAATCTAGAATCCCACAGAAGAGACACAATGAGAATAACCAGACAATTCGTGACTGTGGCAGGGTGTTGGGTTCTGGACTAGCCTCAGTAATAGACAGCAAAACCAATCCACGTTTCACCTTTCTTTCCCTGTGTAGCTGTGTAACGTGGAAGAACAATGTGTCTTCAGCAAGGCTGGATGCTGATAGTATTGCTTGTAGGGATACAGCTAATTGCCATGTGCTAACTTATTTTAACTCATTAATTATTTGTTTAGGGAGCATAAAATCATAAAAAATCTTCTGGGAAGGAGGAAAATGTAGTAGGTAATTTTGGGGGGGCGTTATCCCACGTTTGAGTAATCCTTCTGTATTCAACAATATGTGTGTTTCATGGTATGGAATAAGGGATCATGACAACTGTTAATGGTGAGAGGATGGCAGGAACTGGTGTATACAATGATGGAAGAAAAAAATATATATTAAAAAATTAAAAAATGGGTATAGCTTCAAATGCAATTGTATAGCTTCAAATGGGTATAGCTTCAAATGCAACTGTGAGGAAGGGGGTTTTACTCGAGAATAAAATTATAGACTTTAAATTACTTTCTTGCCCTAAAATTCACAAAGTCTGCAGAGACTACTTTTTTTTCTATTGCGGTGAGCAGATATCAAATTCAAAACCAAAACCAAAACCAAACAAACAAACAAAAAAACCCCACAAAGGATTTCAAAGGGACTCTCTAGTTTCTGAGACAATATGAGCCACCATCCTTTCTAATTTTTTCTTATCTCCACTAACACTATGTAGAAAATCCTCATTTTGGAAATATCATAAACCATGAAATATTAGCATGTGTGCATTTTCCTAATTTTCATTTATTTTAATGACTATCTCTGGTTATAAAATGCATGAAAGTGTTTGATGAAGATGAGGTTGATGCACAAAGAGTTTTGCAGTTTCCAGAAGTTCACTGAGAAGCAAAATCTTTAGAGGAAAAAGAAATAATTTATAAAGAATAACCCAAACAAGATGAGGCTGTTTTTCCGTCTTATAATCTGAAAATCATTTGAAAAATTTTTTCATTATATCGTTAAAAAACAGCAAAACACTCCACATGTGATTTTTAAAATATTCTTAGAACTGCTATTTGAGTAGTGTCTATGACTTAATTCAATTTTGGAAAAAATAGAAGGAGTCAGCATGTTTGATTGGTTTTTCAGATAAGGCTTCGAGGCTTTGAGGCAGGCTTCGAGTTCATGTGACTGGTGCAAGATGACCCAGCCTGTTGGGTATCCTGGTTTCCTTACCTGTGTTCAGGTGAGTATCTTGAGCCCCAGAGGGTGCCAGGTGCTGGAGGAATGTGCAGTGAGTGACTACACCCCTGTGACCAGCGCTCACAGCATCATATACATAGAAATCAAGCTGCTGAGAAGGACTGAAGCTTAGTAAGTGATTTGAGAGTGAAATTCTCCAGTTTTACTGGTAAGTAGTGAATGAAATTCCTTGGATCATCAGTAGAATATTGGCAAATAGAGATTTAAATACATTTTATCAGCAGGAAAAAGGGAGATTGGTCCTTGAGAAGTGTTTTGTATGTTTACAGTACTTTTTCTAAAGCATGTTTTCATTTAAAATCAAGGGCCATTTGAAAAAAGAAGTATGGGAAGTGGTATGTAATTTAGTTATGCCTGAGAATTTATTTTACAGCAAGTCCCATTTTTCTTTTACTGAAGTATACACAATTAGAGGTCTGCTTTCTGTGGAAGTGCTTGTGTAATTCAGTAAACAGGGATGGAAAAAATATAGGGGCTGCTGGGCTAACCTTTTCCCAGTCTTATTAAATTGCAGGTTCTCTACATGAACTGCTTTAAATAGTGGTTTACGGATCTAGTTCTCTAGGAAGAATGGTACTTTCTTCTTTTATATATAAATGGAGATGCTGGTCTCTCTAATAAGGAAATTTAAAGAAAAGTTCCTGTTTCGCCATTTCAATTCAACTCACTATTAGAAGACCATGTAAGAAACATATTTTGTTTTCATCTGTATAGGATAAATGACTTAGACTTTTTCCTCCACTAGCCTGTAGAGCCAGCACCTGGAGTACTGCATCTTCTCCATGATTGTGCAGTCCAGTGGGTATGTGCATGTGTAAGTGTGCACACCTGGGCCTAGGAGAGAGGCATAAAGGTATACAGAGAGTATGTGTGTGTGAGAGAAGGACAGAGAGACAGAGAGAGCAAGAGCAAGTGAGCCCAGAGAGAGAGTGTGTGAAGATTCCTGGGGGAGATCTGCCGCTACAATTGGCAGCAGATGAACGCCCCTCTCCCAGGGCTGCACGGATGCGGACCTCCAGTGGGGTGGAGGTCATGGCTACATGCTTACCAGTGCCATCCAATGCTGGGAGGGCCCCCTGGGCGGGAGTAGGGAGAAGGGTCCCCCACCCCCTGCACAGATCCCAAGCCCTACCGGAGCACGGGCATTGGGCATCTGGGAAGGGTGGGGTGGGTTGGGTGGCACCACCCCCACTCTGGTCTTACACTCTAGTCATTCCTCACCTGGAACATGAAAAACACTAATGAACCAACTTCAGACATAATAACAAGTATAAAAAAAAAAAAGCCCTGAAACACCCATCTCCTGGGAGGACCCATGAAGAGCATGGAGGAAGTCAACAGATAAAGGATAAAGGACTGAATAACCAACCATACCAAGGACTCATCAAAGAGCTACACTGATATGGTCACCAGTGTTCCGAAGCCAAAAACCAAGGAGCAGAGAAACCTGCACCGAGAACATGTTACCCTCCCTTACCACAGCAGGAGGAAGGCCACAGAGTCATGGCAGAGCGCAAATGGAGAGGGCACAATACCGTCTAACTATCCACTAATGTCTCTCTCCATGAGGAACTTGCCTACTAACAAGAGAGACTAACTAAGCCAGAGTTCAGCAAAACGGCAAAGAAGCAGCAACATAGAACTAACACCAGAATTGAGGAGACAACCACCAAGAAGGATGAAACACTGAGCACCTCCAAAGGAGTTGGAGAGAAAGCATGTCACAAAGTCAAGAATCGAAATCTAAGCAACACGATCTACTGGGCCCCAGGAATCCAGATCCTTGCCTGGAAAAGGACAATGCTTCGGGAAAGGAAGAGACCTATGGGCTAAAATATGATCGAAGAAACAGCAGCGAGAGAGGAATTGGAGTGACCAGAGTGGGGGGGGATGACAACAGGGGGGACATACCCAAGGGGATCAACAATCATGTAAAAAAATTAAAAAAAAATTCCTGGGGGTTTGGAGGGTTTGCCTAACTCCCAGGCTCCCTCCAGCCCTGCCCCACCTTGCCCTGACCTTGACCTGTCTGGTATGTTTGTGTAACTGTTAAAACCATAAAAGAACCTGCACAGATTGGTAAGCCTGATGCCTGATGCTGCCCTGACAACTGGCAACAAGGATCGGTTACACCACAATTGGTCAAATGTGGCACCATTGTTTTTTTTTTTTTAAAGGCATTTTTAGGCTGGTGGTTTAAAGGGAGGGACAATGTTTCCCATCCTGATGTCATCTCTTGTCAATTAATATTAGTTATAAGATCACACGTGACTCCTGACTAGAGTTTTACCAAGAATTACTTGACCTTTACATTTGTTTTCTGATTTCTTATAAAAAGAAATGGCAAAGTTTAGCTACAACTCTTGGGAACCACAGAACATCGTGGCTTGTCTATAGTGATTTGGTTAGATACTGTCAGTTACAGGGTCTTTATCAGATGCGCTCATCAAAATAGACAATCAGTTTTACAATTAGACTAAAACACACTATACATGTGTTCATGTGTTTTTCAGGGAGAATAATTATCAGCCAGAGGAGTCATGCTACCAATCTTTCTATAACAAAGGACGTATGGCCAGGGAAGTTCTGGTGAGCAGAAGGTAGGCTCCAAGGACTACCTGACAACTCCTTTTCCATCCTCTTCCTCACAGTTCTTCACTCACTGTAGGTGTACTACTCTCTCGGTGCTCTAAAGTTCTTCTTTTGGTTTGTCACTGTAGGGGGACTTAGTCAGGTTTTTTCCTCCAAGAGAACTCCACAGAGACCTGAGAAAGAGTGTGAAGATTCTTGGGAGGCTGGGGGGCTCCCCTGTATTCTGGCCACTTCACTCTAGCTCTGGCTTGCCTGATATCTCTGTGTAACTGCTAAAATCACTAAAGAAACTACACAGATTGGCACCTGGAGCGTAACCGCGCCAACCCCAAAGTCCTGAGAGCAGACTGAGGCTCTTGGGGACAAAAGAGTCACCTGCAAAGGGGACTCCGACCCAGCTGAGAGGAGCAGCTAGCACACCAGCACCTGGGGGAGGAGACCACGCAGAACAGGTAGGCTTCCTACCTAGAGCCTGTGGTGTCTCCTGGTTGTCAGGGAAACAGCCAGAGGCAGGCAGATCGGCCATTTGCATCTCTATGGACCCTGGCTATTCAGCCTAACTTTAGCTCGGACTGAGTTGCTAAAGGGGGTGGGGAAGGAGCGCACCTGGAGCGTAACCGCGCGACCCCAAAGCCCAAAAGCGCCGGCGCTGCTATGCGGCACTGGCACAAACTCAGAAAACAAGGACATTCATTGCAAAAAGCACATAAGCAGCGTTAAATACAACTATATAGGCTTCAACATGCCTACTACTAGAGTGGTAGTCACCCAATACATAGAGCAGATCCGAAAGGAAAACACAGGAAAAAGGAAGAACACAAACATTCAAGCAAGCCCTAAGAAAAATAACTCACCACCTAAGGATAAACAATTTGAAAAAACCAACATGGATGACATCAAAGAAATGCTCCATATGTCAGACAAAGAATTCAGAATCAATGTGATAAAAAGCACTCAAAGAGGCCAAGGAAGAGGGGGAACAAAGGGAAAGCAAAAGAAGAGAAGCTCTCAATGAATTAAGAGAAGCAGTAGAAAAATATAAAAAAGAATGCAGCAAAATGAACAATATCATCAATGAACAGAAAAATGAAATTGAAACCCTAAATAAGAAACTGCAGGAGATGCAAAACATAAGAGGAACAACAGAAGAACTAAAAAATGCAGGGAAGAGTCAGGAAAGCAGACTAGAAGAAATAGAAGAAAGAATCAGCACACTAGAAGATACAGAAGTAGAAAGAATGAAGAAAGAGAAGGAGAGAGAAAAGCAAAGTAAGAAAACAGAAGAAATAATCAGAGATCTTTCAGATACTCTAAAGAAAACAAATATAAGAGTAATTGGTATACCAGAAGGTGAAGAGAAAGAAATAGGACCTGAAAGGCTCTTCAATGAAATAATGGAGGAAAACTTCCCAAACCTGAAGAAAGAAATGAAATTAGACATACAAGAAGCAAAAAGGACACCAAACTACTTTAATGAAAGAAGAAACACAGCAAGACACATCATAGTAA